>PVKA01012645.1:0-26999 GCA_004027165.1 Ctenomys sociabilis | reverse complement strand
GGTGCTTGAATTCAGAGAAACATTCCAACACTGTTCAGCAGCCCACAATAATGGTTGGTTATCTGAAGAAGTTGTTGACTAGAGCCATTTACAGTTCAGCTTATTATTATGGCCTTATATTATATACTTCATTTTTATCCATTTCTGCTGGATTATTAGGAACGAGATAAAGCAAGACCTACTTAACAAAAAATGTAAATATTGTATCAGATGAGGTTAGTCAAGTCCCCTCAGGGTTTATTCTGTAACCCTGTACCTCACTCTATAGATCCTTTGTGAATGTCAGCCATGTGGATGAGTCATGGCCATTGCTTGACCAGTTTGCTCTCTGTGAAAGTCTGATAGAAATTTTTCTCTCCATGTGACTCTCCTTAGGCACACTATCGATCATCAATCAGATTCCTTTCTCTGTGGCTCCATAATCCCCTTCCTCAGAAAATTTGGGGCACAACTGAGTCCCATGATGTTACACTACAGGTTCTCCTATGTCCAGAGTCTTCGCTGACCTTGAAAGGCTAGGGTCAAAATGTTGGCTGAGCTTGCAGCCCTTCCATTTCTCCAATTTTTGATCTGCAAACTTAGGTTGTTAACCATCCAGAAGAGAAGTTGATTATTACCCTTCAATATATGCAGTTCAGTTTACACAACTATCTGATTAGATTCTTTTTAGTTGTACTTTTACCTTTCTCTTTGTATTTCTTTTGATTTCTTATACTAGGGAGACTATACGATATTTGCACATGTTTATTTCACTTATGAGTATATGATCAAATGGCATGTACTTAAATATAAATGCTTCAAGTTTATCATTCTTTATAGCTGAGTAATACTCTGTTGTTAAATACTACAACTTTTTCAAACATACGTCATGTGATTGACATCTTGGTTGTTCCCAAGATTTTCCTATCGCAAATTGGGCTGTTATCAACATAGGTGCACATATATCACTATGATATGGCATTTTCCGTTCCTCTGGGAAAATTCCCAGTAGGGGAATAGCTGGCTTGAATGAAATTTCCAGTCCTACTCTTTTAAGGAGTCTCCATACTTATCTGCACAATGGTTGCACCAGTCTACATTCCCACCAGCAGTAGAGAAGTGTTCCCTTTTCCCCACAACCTCTCCAAGATTTGTTGTTGGTTGATTTCCTCATGATAGCCATTCTTTCTGGAGGGAGATGGTATTTCAGTGTTGTTTTTATTTGCATTTCACAGATGGCTAGCGATGTGGAGCATTTTTTTTCATATATTTATTCGTTTCTTTAATTTCGTCCTCTGTGAAGTGTGTATTCATCTCAGAAGCCCATTTCTGAATTGGGTCTTTAAATTTGAAGGCCTTATTATATCTTAGTTCTTCATATATTCTCTACAGCAGACCTTTGTCTGAGTGTACATTAGTTAGGATTTTAAGAAAATTTGTGGGTCATCTTTTCACTTTGATGACAGTTTCATTTGATGTGCAGAAACTCCTCAAGAAGAGTTGATCCCAGCTTTTGATTCTTTCAAGTGTTTTCCAAGCTAATACATGTTTGTTCATGAACACTTTGCCTAACCCTAAGCCTTAAACAGTTCCTCCTCCTTTCTCTTCCATGAGATTGAGTGTTTCTATTTTAATGTTTAGATCTTTAATGCATTTTGACTTTAGCTTAGTAGATGGTGATAGACCTGGGTCTTGTTTTCATTTTCAGCATGTAGAAAGCCAGTGTTTCCAGCACCATTTGTTAAAGAGGCTGTCTCTCTTCCAGTAAGCGTGTTTGGTCCCTTTATCGAAGACCAGGTGGCTGAGTGTGTTTGCAGAGGCATCTGATACTTCTAATATATTCCACTGATGCTCAGGTGTATTTCATTGCCAGTACCATGTTGCATTTATCACAGTGGCTTTGTAGTATAATTTCAACTCAGGAATTGTGATGCCTCCTGCCTTGTCTGTTGACCAGGATTGCCTTTGCTAGTTTATGTTTTTTGTAGCTTCAAATAAATTTTATGAAAAATTTCTCTAGATCTACGAGGTATGTTAGTAGCAGTTTCTTAGTGATTGTGTGAATCAGTACAACAATTTTGGGAGTATGGCCATCTTCATCATGTTGGTTATTCCTGTGCAGGATTATGGAATGTCTTTCCATTTTCTGAAATCCTCTATAATCTCTTTTCTTAGGATGTTGTAATTTTCCATATAAAGATCTTTGACTTCTTTGGTTAAGTTAATTCCCAGGTATTTCATTTTCAGCGGTGCTATTATAAAAGTTATTGTTTCTATAGTTTCCCTCTCCGTGTGTTTGTTATCTGTGTAGAGGAATGCTACTGACTTTTGTATAGTGACTATGTATCCTGCTAGGCTATTGAATTTGTTTATCAATTCTAGTAGCTTCTTGGTGGAGTTTTTTTGGGTCTTCCCAGTAAAGTATCATTTCATCTTCAAATACTGATAGCTTCTTCTTTACCTATACTTATTCCTTTTATTTCTCCTTCTTGTCGCTAATGATTCCAAAGCTATACTGAATAGCAGTTGTGATAGAAGACATCCTTGTCTTCTACCAGAACTAAGGGTAAAATATTTCAGTTTTTCACCATTTAAATTTATATTAGCCACTGGGTTGTCATAGATGGCTTTTATTAAATTGAGATAGAGGCCTTCTTTTCCAATTTTCTGTAGGACTTTGATCTGAATGAGATTTGGAATTTGTCAAAAGGTTTTTCTGTATCAAGTCAGATGATTATGTGGTTTTTAGATTTCAGTCTATTAATATAGTGTATTACTTTTATAGATCTCCAAATATTGAACCATCTTTGCATCCCTGGGATGAATCCTACCTGGTTATGGTGTATGATCTTCTTGATAATTTGGTGCATTCTTTTTGCTAGGTTTTTATTGAGGATTTTTGCATCTATGTTCATGATGGAGGTCGGCCTTTTTCCTCTTTACTTGCGTCTTTCCCTGGTTTTGGAATCAGTATAATGCTTGCTTCCAGAATTGATTTTGGGAGGACTTCTTCCATTTCATTATCACTGAAGATTTTTAGAAGTGTAGGGATCATGTCTTCTATAAATTTCTTGTAGAATTCAGCTGTTGATCCATCAGGACTGGACTTTTCTTTGTTGGCAGGCTTTTTATTACATTTTGTATTTTGTTGGCTGTTATTGGCTTATTGACAGTTGTTCTATCTTCATGATTCTCTTTGTAACTTGTACCTTTTGAGTAATCTTTCCATTTCTTCTTTGTCTTCTATTATGTGAATATAAAGATTCTCGAAGTAGCTTTGATGATCTTCTAAATTTCCACTGGGTCTGTGGTGATATCACCCTTTTCATTCCTTATTGCTTGTATTTGAATTGTTTCTTTCCTCTTCTTGATGAGGTTAGCAAAGGGCTTATCGAATTTGTTTAGTCTTTCAAATAAACAGCTTTTTGATTCCTTGATTCTTTGAACTGATTTTTTTCATCTCAGTTGAACTAATTTCTTCTCTAATCTTTATGATTTCTTCTTGTCTTTATGCTCTGCGTTTGGTTTTCTCTTCCTTTTCTAAATGTCAGAGGTGCAACATTAGAGTGTTTATTTGTTCCTGTTCTGTTAGCCTAATGTGTGAGTTCTGAGCTATGATTATCCCTCTGAGAACTGCTTTCATCGCATCCCATAAATTCGGATAAGTTATGGTTGAACTTTCATTGAATTGTACATATTGTTGATTTTTTTCTTTAATTTCTTCTTTGAACCACTGATTGCTGAGTAGAGTGTTGTATAATTTCCATGAATTTAGAGGGTTTTTTTTGTCATTTATTTCCAGTTTCTTTGCACTGTGGTCAGATAATATGCATGGCATAATTTCTGCTTTCTTGCATACATTTAAGCCTGACCTATGCAGTAGTGTTTGGTCTATTTTAGAAAATGACCCATGTGCAGCTGAAAAAAAAGTGTATTCAGCTGTGTTTGGGTGGAACATTCTGCATAGGTTCATTTGTTTCAAGCTCTGGTTCTGTTCTGCTACTTCTTTGCTTTTTTTTTTTTTTTTTTTTTTTTTTTTTTTTTTTTTTTTTTTTTTTTTTTTTTTTTTTTTTTTTTTTTTTTTTTTTTTTTTTTTTTTTTTTTTTTTTTTTTTTTTTTTTTTTTTTTTTTTTTTTTGGTCTGGTTGACCTATCTTTTTGAGATAAGGGGGTGTTAAGTTCTCCTGTTAAGTTTGTGGTCTTGGATATTAGATTTTCCATTTTCATTAAGATTTGTCTTATATAGTTGGATGCTCCTGTGTTTGGTGCATAGATATTTATGAGTGTTACCTCTTCCTCTTGAATTTTTCCCCTAACCAGTATATTGCCACCCTCTTTATTTTGTTTGCTCCTTCTTGGTTTGAAGTTGGGACTGTCTGAGAAAAGAAATGCTACTCTTGCTTTTTTCTGACATGCTGGAGCATGTAGTATTGTTTTCCATCTTTTGATTTTAAGCCTCTGAATGTCTTTTTGAGTTAAGTGTGTTTCTTGTATACAGCATATTGTTGGGTTATGTTTTCCAATACACTTTGCCAGTCTATTTCTCTTAATTGGTGAATTGAGTCCATTTACATTGATGGTTATATTTAAAATGTATTGACTTATGTTTGTCATGATATTTACCTGATGTTGCTTAGTGCATTTTGTCCTGTGTTTAATTGTTTCCCATGTTTAGTGGGTTCATTCCAGTCTCATCTGTCTCGCTCTAGAACATCTTTGAGTAGGCATGGCTTTGTCATCATGAAACTCTTTAGTTGTTCTTTGTTGTGGAAATATTTCATTTCTCCATCAAATTTGAAAGAGAGTTTTGCAGGGTATCATAGTCTGGGCTGAAATTTGTTTTCATACAGGACTTGAAGAACTCTGTTCCATGCTCTCCTTGCCTTCATGGTTTCTGTAGAGAAGTTGGCTATAATTCTGATGAGTTTTCCTTTTAATGTGATCTGCTTCTTTTCTCTATCTACTTCTTTTCTGGGATTTTGACTATTATATGTCTCCATGTGTTTTTAGTTGGGTTGAAGTTATTTAGTGTTCTGTATGTTTCGGTTACCTGAATATTGTATTGTTTTCTCATATTTGGGAAGTTTTCTGCTATTACTTCTGCCCATATTATTTTTATATAATTTGTATTGGATCCTTCCTTCTTATTGATGCCAATTAATCTCACATAGTTCATCTTGGGTTTCCCCCATATGTTCTGGATTTGATTCTTTACTTCAGATGTTATATATGCAATTTTTTTTTATTTCAGGCATTAATTCTGGTCTTATTCCTCTATACCTTTATGCTGTTCTTTCTTTGCTTCTGCCTCTCTTAATATATTCATTTCAGTTGAGCTACTGTCCTCTGCACTTATTGGTGGACTTGAGGTCTGATATTGCATTTTTCTCCCTGTTTTGTCATTTTGTATAGCACTGACCTCTGACCTTTGGTGTAGAGCTTTGGTGCAGTTATGACCTTAGGGCATAATGAGATTCAGGTGCCAGTCTATTAAATTTAAGAATATCCATTTATGCCTATTCTGGATCTAGCTGCTATGTTCAGTTCCTTTTTGCTGCCTCCTTTCTGGTACAACTGTGATCCTGTGGTTCGCCTCTGTTGTGTCCCTGTACCAGGGAGCCCCGGGGAGCACAGAACCTCTCCCACACAGTCACTAGGCCAGGCCCGGGTGGATTAGGTGCCGGAAGAGTCACAAATCTTCTCACTCACTAGGTGGGTTTGGGGGCAGGAGCTCCGGGGAGTTGCAGGGCAGGACAGGCTGGGTTGGATTGCCTAGGGATTCTCAGGAAGTCTTGTTGGCTCAGAGGTCTTGGAACTGGAGGCTCTGGATGGCTCTTGTCACCGGAAGCACGCTAGAAAGCCCATAGTTCTCGCATACACTCACCAGGCCAGGTGCGGGTGGATCATGTGCCAGAGGAGTCACAAATCTTCTTGTTTGGCAGGCTTGGGGGCAGGGGCTCCAGGAGTTTCAGGGCGGGATGGACTGTGGTGGATTGCCTAGAGAGTTTCAGGCAGTCTCTCTGGCTCAGAGGTCTTCAGTAGTTACCTTCAAAGAAGTTGTTCAGAATACCAGATGTGCAAAACTGTTCCAACAATTAAGCATTAGATGTTCCTTTCAGCAAACCAAATAAAATTAATAATATAATAATCTTAGCTATTTAAGGAATGTTGAAGATATAGAGGTAAGCAGAGAGTTCATGAACAAATTCAAACCGCATGGAAAATACTTCAAATAACCAACAAATGTGATCTCATCTCAATGAAAAGTTTTTGCACATCAAACTACATCACCATCAAAATAAAATGAAAACTTAAGAAATGGAAAAAAATACTCACCTGTCTCTCAGACAAAGGATTTCTATCTAGAACATATAAAGAATTAAAGGGCCAGGGAAATGTCTCAGTAGAATAGGTGCTTACCTGGCAAGTGCAAGGGCCTGAGTTTAATCCCTGATTCTGCAAAAATAAATGAATAAATAAATAAATATGAAAAAATCACAACTTCAAAATTCAAAGAGACGGTCCAAAATTGGGCATCTGAAATGAATATAGTCTTCTCAGATGAAGAAATACAAATGCAAATAAGTAATGAAAAAAGTTCAACACCAGGTCACTTGAGAAGTGTAAATTAAAACAATACCTAGATTCCATCTCTCCCCATAAAGAGTGGCTATCATCAAGAAATTAACCAATAACCAATGATGGTGAGATTATGGGGAAAAAGAAACCCTTCTCCATTATATTGGGTATTGTAGATTGATACCAATCTTTACACTGTGTAAATCAGTGTAAAGATTCCTCAAAACATAAGATTACAGAACCTATTCAATTATGCTAATTCCCCTTCTCGCTATTTTTCCACAAAAATGGAAAACATCATACTACAGAGATATGCACCCATGTTTGTACCAGCACAATTTTTCATTGCTAAATCTCAGACACAACCCAAATGCCCATCAACTGAGGAATGGATAAAAGACATGTGGTAGTTTTGTATAATGGAGTATTACTCAGTTATAAAGAAAAATAGTTTCAAGGTTCTTATAGATAGATGGATGTACCTAGAGAATATTTTCATAAACGAAATAAATAGGACTCACATATGCATATATTATATTGTCTCCCTAGTGTAAGAAAGTGAAAGACTAAATAAAATCCAAAAGTTACAATAGATATTGTGAAAGGGAAAGAAACTTCTCAGAAGGGAATAAATATGTAGAGATATTTGTTCCTATAGCTGAATTTACTATATACAAAGACGAAGACCAGAAAATATTTCTTTTTTTATGTTTTAATTCTCTATATATTTTTTCTTATTAATTTTATTGAGAAACAAATAACAACGAGACAGTTTCAAAACAGGTTAGTAGGACAGTTACAATAATTATTTAGGAAATATTTCTTGAAAATTCTATGAAATAAACTTTTATTTGGTTGATAAATGAAATGTTAGAGGGCTAGGAAATAAGATACTTTTTAAGCCCACCTCAAGGACCAGAGAATTAAGAATTAAGCTATACTTTCTGGAGGAAGATTATATATGTAGATTATTTGGAATTCTTTTGCAAAGAAAATTTGATACATTTTATTTTTTTAAGTAAATGTGTTACAATGAAGAGTTATTGCATATACTTTAAATTTCATAAAATGATTTAATTTTTATTTTAAAACTGAGTAGGACATCTACAAGGCTTTCTTTAAGAATCAGAAGTAAATATTTTAGAATAAAGGAAACAACTTATCTAATAGGGAATAGATATTATCTAATAGGGAAAAAAATTCTAACCTAGCCTTCTTGTGTCTTGTGTTAAAACATTCATTATATGTCCTTTGGCAAGCTTAGAAAATGCTCAGTTTTAATTGCAACATATTGGATTAAGCAGAAAGAATCAATGTACAGTGTTAAATACAAATCTACTGACCAAAAATGAGATGAGGTGACTAAAAATAATATTTTGAGATGTAGCTAAACACAACTGTGTCTTTTGCATGCAGACAGATGGAATATAATAAAATACAATTGCAACTATATTCCACAATCAGAGAACACATTTTCTGAAAGCCTCAGCTTCAAGGGACTTGGGTTATACTTCAGAAAGTCTGAGTAATTTGCTCACGTTGACCTCAGTGCATAACGAGAAACAACTAGAGACAATAAATTAGCCCACATAATGGTTGATGGCTAATAAGGGCCCTATAAGTTTTAGCAAAACTTCAGAATCAATACATATTTTATGGAAAGCCAATCAGGAGATTTTCAAATAAAGAATAATATGCTTAAACAGATGTAGCCAGAATGTGACTGGCTACATCCAACAGAAGATATGTTTTAAAAAGAATGTCTAACTCACAAGTACCAAGTCTGTATGATCTCAACTTCATATAAATTGTATTGATAATATGACATAAAATACATTATATTGTAAGAAATGTTTGTGATGATGGGATTGAAAATGGATTAGGAAATAACTTGTAACAGAGAAAATCATCAGAAATTTAAGTAATAAATTAGAAGGATCTTCAGGTAATAATTCCAAATTACTCACTAAGAAATTGCTATCAGTTCACTGGCTCCATAACACCGATGTTACCAAGCAATAATTCTATTCATAAATATCTGGCTTTGAAATATTTCAAATTTACCCCTCTTTATTAAATCCTGTCTAGAAGAGATTACTGTTTTGAAACAATGAAATAATTCTTGGTTCAATAAGCTTTTACACACTCTGA
Source organism: Ctenomys sociabilis (assembly GCA_004027165.1). Taxonomy (NCBI): domain Eukaryota; kingdom Metazoa; phylum Chordata; class Mammalia; order Rodentia; family Ctenomyidae; genus Ctenomys; species Ctenomys sociabilis. Next base: position 18,291 of record PVKA01012645.1, on the reverse strand, counting down.
AATTATTAGGCAGGACACGCCAGTTCCTCCTAACAGGAAATCCTTCCACTTTAAGTTCATCACGAATAGCCTTATTTGTTACGTTTTGTCACTGTGAGTACCACATCTAAGAAAGTCAACTTAAAAGATAAAAAGGTTACTTTGGCTTAAAGTTTCAGAGGTTTTAATGGGGTTATGCAGAAACCTCATCATAGAAGGTAGGATAGAAGAAAACACTGACCTAATAGAAGACAAGAAGCAGAGAGCAAGATGGCAGCCAGAGAGAAAGTGCTTAGGACATCATGAGTTCTCAGGATCACGCTTCCAGGACCTCCCTGACGTACCTGAAAGTGTGCTCTACTCACTCTCTAAGCAGTCTCAAGCTGACCAAGGTTCACTACTGCAGTCACAAAAATGTACACAATCTCAGCTTCTAATGAAGGCAAAAGGAAGGCTCAAACTGGTATGAAGAGATAGAACCCAACTTTTACCTATGAATTTCTCAGAGCATGTGCTACATTTCATCCTCATTATCACTCTGTTCAGAGAACGTCAACTCTGGTTGCTTACCTGTCTCCCTGCTTCCTATCGGGTACCTCTGCCCACAGTGCGGATTTCTGTAAATGTTTTGTAAACCTGTGCTAAAGTGGTCATTCTGAAATGTCATAGGACATATGCCTTTCTTCTGGCAATCCTTTCATATGTCCCTATATCTCCCATGATAAAATGCAGTTTGCACAGCCCATGAAGTCTGGACTGTGCTCAGCTCTCCCTGATTCCCAGATCGCTGCTCAGTGGTTTAGCACAGTGAGTTGCTTCCATCTGCCAAGTTTTCAGATCTAAATTCTCTTACTTTTTTTTCTGTTATATTTGTCTGTGTTGTTCCCTCAGTCTGGAACAGTCTTTTATAGATATTTTTTTCTATGTGTGAGGATGATTTAAATGTCGAAAGGTGTTAAAGTGGCTAACCTATGAGTATTTCATTATCAAACCTTTCTGTTTTTCTTTCCACCTATTCAGACTGAAACCTGTTTGAACTTCAATGTTAATCATATCTCCAATATGTAGTGCAGTACTCAGTAGTTAGTAAGTATTCATTGCATCTTTTTAAAGAGATTATATGCAATAATATAGAACATCAAAACAAGGTAATAGGAGATTAACAATAGTTAATATATTGCATGTTGTTATCTTCAAAGTAGTTGCTCAGTTTATAAGATATAGGCATTAAAAATGGATCAAAAGTGTTCTGCAAAGGGCTGGCCAAATAGCTCAACAGATTAAAGCACCTGTAAGCAGGTGCAGGGGTCTGGGGTTTGACCCCCAGCCTGCTGTGCAAGCCCCACCCCTGGGGTGTGCTGAGACACCAGTTGAGATTGGGCATGGTGACACATGCCTGCAATCCCAGATCTTGGAGCCTATAAACAGGTGGATCTCTATGAGTCCGATCTAGTAGTGAGTCCATGAACACCTTGTAGACCCTTCCCTAAAAAAATACAAAAAAAAAAAAAGTTTGTGCTGATTGCAGACTTTTTATGAACATGTAGAAACTATATTTATAAATATGTCCCCAGTTAAAGGATGTATTTCTATTATGAATATACATGCCTTTGAAAAAGTGAGCATTTACATTTATTTTCATATCATTTGCATTCTTTCAGTTGAATAATATTTTGCAGTTTATATCCTAAAAATACTATACTATCCATGTTTGGGAAAATGCTCACATTCTGTAGAAATTTCCATTGGAATTTCTGTCCCAAACAATTGCATGTTTTGAAATTATCTGTCAGGTCTATATTTTCATATCAAAGCCTAGAATTTAATTGGATTTTGATTAAATTTCTATCAGTATCTACTGAATAGCAATACAGTTATACAAAAATAATTATGAACTCTGATTACAAATTTTTCAAGTTGGAATTTTCTACATAAAGATAATTAAAAATGAGTGAATTTATAACATGTTTACATACATGAAATACAATGCACCCACTATAAAGGAAGATGCAAGAGTCAAATTGCTTGTTTTGAGATGGGTCAGAAACAAATAACAGATGGATGGAGCATTACTCCTAGGCAGAGAAGCATAAGGAACCCCAAGGATGTGAAAATAGTCACAGATTAATTACAGTAGTACTGAGAAAACTATGTTTTGTGTAAGCCAAGAATACTTCTATGAGGACGATAAATGCAAGAGCTCAGACAACCAAAGGTAATTTTTACTGAGCCTTTACTTTCAAAGCCTCTTCTAGTCCCAGGAGTTTCATCTCATGTGGGCTTCAATGCCATGGTCACTTCCCAACAAGGAGTCTTCTGCAGGAATTTAAAGGGAAAATGATCTCCTATAGCCAAATTAACTACATTTGAATAACAATTGTTTAATGACCACCAACATCAGTATGTAGTAAAGATATTATTATAGGTATCTAGATTAAATGCAGATTATTGTACAGTCAGAAAGGGATTCAATCCCCAAGGAAGTCAGCATGAAAGTGAAGACATCCGCCTGGTGGTTGGAGGTGCACACTAAGAAGGCCGGGCCACATGATGCAAGGCAATGGCCAGGGCTCCATGCCACCCTAATAGACAAACAGTAGCTTGAAATTATGCTGTCATGAGCACCACCTGATCCAGTAAGTCCACATAGGATCAGACCTCCAGCTGGATGACACAGTATTTGCACCAGTCCATTCTCCAAAGGCCACATACCCTCTTTACATGACTCATCTACCAATTGGACCAAATTTAGGTGAACAGTGAGATTTGTAATCCAATTGGTTGCCTCTAATTTCACCCAGGTTCTACCCATGTTGAGACTTTGCCATACAAATTAGCCCTAAGATCATCCATGGTCATCTATTGAGATTCCTCCTGGAAATAAAGGTGCTATTCTTTTCATTTCCAATAAAACTCTGATTTTTTTCATTTGATTTACAGCAGCTATCCTTTTTTAAATTATTTTTATTGAGAAAGAAATATCAATAGGACAGTTTCAAAACAAGTTAGGACAGCTACAATAATTAATACATTGCATATTGTTGTCTTTTAGTAGTTATTCATAGTACAAGATGCAGAAATGATATCTTGTCTAAACACTATTAGTGCAAATCGTTTTTTTTCATTGAACTAAGAGAAAGTAGCTGCATAAATATCCTAATATATATATGTATATATATATATATACATATATATATATGTATATTACTAAATGGTACTTTATTTATATCCTCCTTTTCTGTTCATTTTTTAATTTGTATTTATTTATTTATTTTTGAAACTGGGGATTGAACTCAGGTTCTTGCACTTGCCAGGGAAGCACTTATTCCACTGAGCCATCTCCCTAGACCCTGTTTAGTTTTGTTTAGTTTTGTCAGAGATGTATAATTGTTTATTTGTATCATTTTTGATGTTCCTTTTCTTTTTTTTTTTTTTTGCAGAATTACCCCTCGATACAGAAGTGACATCTAATAGGTTCAGAGGTATATTTTTTCTTTCCTTTTTATTTTTAGACTTTATCGTTATCAGTTGGATATTGTGATACCTAAACATTTTTTAAAAGGATACAAATTAATAATAAATAAGACATTAGAAACAATACAAAATTTCACTAAACAATTTAATACAAATTTGACAATATTTATTGTATTTCATAGTGTTGTCTTCAAATGAACTGGTTATATTACCAGATATTTGCATGAAAAACTGGAAAAAGATTTTATGACATTAGAAAGAGGAAAAAAATTAAGCATTAGCTTCTCCTTTCCATAGACCAGCATATAAATATGACAAGAATTTTCCAAATATTTGTTTACATGACTATGTCAATACCTTAAAAAAAAGTAATGTCACATTTTACATAAACACACTATGCAGGACTCAGCCCATGTCCATGGTAATGCAGCTACAAATTGAGACCAAGAATTCAGTGTGTTTTTTTTAATTTTTGTTTTTTTGAAGTACAAATATCAATGAGACAGTTTTAAGATACCTTGACAAGATGGATTTGATAAATTAATACATTGCAAACTGTTTTCATAATGTTTTGTTATCATAGAAGGTGCATACATGATATTATACTTACAGACATTATTATAGCAAACCAGACACACATGTGTAAATATCATATAGTCTCCTTAGTATAAGAAGCAAAAAGCAGAAATACAAAAGGAAACGTACAACAACAACAAAAATCGAGTCAGATAAGGCAAAGTGAATGCCATATACTGCAGGATACTAATCAGCTTTTCTTCTGGATGGTTAACAACCTAAGATCCCAAGTCAGAGTTGGAGAAATAGAAGAGCCACAAGGCCAGCCAACATTTTGGCCCTAGCCTTTCAAGGTCAGGGAAGACTCAGGACATAGGAGAACCTGTAGTGCAACATCATGAAACTCAGGTGAGCTCCAAATTTTCTGAATAAGGAGATTATGGAGCCACAGAGGAAAGAGATCGAAGTTCTATAGTGTGCCTGGGGAGAGTCACGTGGAGAGAAAATGTTCTTTCAAGCTCTAATGGAGAGCAAACTGGTCAAGCATTGGCCATGACTCATCCACATGGATGACACAGACAAAGGATCTACAGAATAAAGTACAGGACTACAAGATAAACCCTGAGGGGACTTCACTCATCTCATAAGAAACATAAAGTACATGTGTTGGTATATAAGTCTTGTGCTATTTAGGTCTTAACCATCCAGCAGAAAAGTATAAAAATGAAGTATACATAGTGTTTTTTGTCTTGTTAGCCAAAATTCGTAAACATGAACAACAATACACTTCATCCAAAAAATTGTGTCAGATGTCAAATTTATTTTAAAAACTTCTTAATTTATTTGACTTGCAAACATGCATTTCTTTTAAGTTTTTTCATTATCTTTCCAAATAAGATCATACATTTTGAGAATTCAATTTTTAAGTTAAATAGTGTTCAAAAGAGACCTTTGGAGGACATTTTGATCAGTAGAAGGGATGTGAAGATACAGTGATCAGAGGCAGCCAACTGTATTTTAATTGCAAGAGTGCAGTAATTTTTAAAAACATTTTTCACGAGCTTTATATGTTTTGCGGAATACTTCTGCTGGTCATTTCAATGTGAAGTGTGTTTTCAGAAATATTGATTAACCTAATTTACTGAATGATCACAAATTAAGATGTATGATGCAAAGTGAGCACCACGTACAGTTAAAAAAATAAACAAATCTAAAAACCTGAGAGTCTTGTAACTATCTGTTGAGAACAGTGTAGTTTCCTTGTAAATTCCTCTGCTTGTGCAATCTTGCTACTATAAAAACAATATATACCAACCAGAGCTCTTGTTAGGCTTTGCTAAGCAGAACATTTTTATTTTGGGGAGGAAGTTGAGGGTTTTTTAAAAAAAAATTTATTGCTTAAGAATTATATAATTAAGACCTCATTCTTTAAAAGTTATTATCAGGCTGGCCAGACAGTTCAGCAGACAAAGTGCCTGCTTAAGCAGAGCGCAGGGACCAGGTTCGATCCAGGGCACCGCCAGTGCTGCAGGCCCTGCCCCCAGGGAGGGCGCTGGAAGTGGCATGGTGGCGTATGCCTGTAATCCCAGCGTTTAGGAAGCTGGAAACAGGCGGATCAGTAGGAGTCAAAAATCTACATAATCGGACATTAATAATTAAAAAAAAAATTTATTATCACAGAGTGTTCAGTTTAGTAAAATTGCCGACATATGTGGAGTCAAATTTCTCTACAGCACAGAGTGTGAAAAAGACATTTCTAGTCTCGTGAAAACTATAAAACAAGGACCGGCGAAACAGCTCAGAGGATTAAATCTCCTGCTTCGACAGAGGAAGGGCACTAGAGTTTGATTTCCAGGCCTGCCGGGCTAGCTCTGTCCCCGGGACACGCTGAGAAGGCTATTGAGACTGGGCGTGGTGGCACCCACTTGAAATCGCAGCATTTGGGAGGCTGTAAACAGGAGGATCAAGTCCAATCTGTGCAGTGAGACCCTGTGCACCCTGTAGACCCTGTGCTACATACAAAAACAAACAACAAAAACCCAAACCTATAAAACAATATTTCAGAAGCTAGAAAAAGCGTTTTTGAAGTTGAAGGAAATTGTGGTACAATAAGGTGGCAGAGTTTTCAGTGTGTAAGGCTACGTCATTATGTAGCCAAGTGCTTCTATTGTACGTTACAGTTAAACTTCATGGCTTAAACTCCAAACACACTTTCCCACAATATTCTTGAAAATATCATATTCCAGTGAATTATTTTGTTCATATATTTAGAGGATGTATATAATAAGATTTATTGAATTTTACTTTTTCAACATATTTGATATTATATGGTTGCAAGTCTAAATCACAAATATGAGAAATCTAAGTGGCAATCAAGAATTATTTTGTCTTTTCTCAAACTTGTTTATCACTTAGTAGAGTTCATTTCTTCACACTTTACTAATTTTGATCTGTCTACCTAAACCTCTTTAGCCAAATTTTTCAAATTAATAAATCAAAGACATTTTCAGCCTGACACTGAACCTAGATGTAAAGGCAACTATTCATGATGAGAATTTATAACTGCACAACACCACTGTCATGACCTCACATGGGATAAGGGCTTAACAGTCACGTTAAAAGTAATTGGTTTCCCAAAACCTGTGTTGGTATGGATTATCTAAATACAAAGCCCTAACATAAAAACCTGAAAAGCCAAAGCAACTGAATTCAAAATAAGATTAGTTATCATAATCAAGAGTTCAGAAAAAGCAAAAAAGTTTTGTAACCCCAACTAATTCATTTATTGGAATCGTAATGATTAAAATATTGCATATTAAGTATGTTTAAAAAGCCAGATGCAGATGAAGAGAGGTATTAATGAATTGAATGTTTTAAAATTTTTTATAATGCAGCACATAACCAAGGTAGAAAAATATAATTGAAGACATATGTTAGAAAGACAATCTAACATGTATGTGAATGGAGGCCGAGAAATAAAAAATATTATAGATAGGAAGGAAATATTTTTATCGGAACAATAATCAATATTTTCTATGTCTATTAAGTACTGATTTTATAATCTCAGTGAAAACAGTAAATTACAAAGAAAGTAAATCTAAAGTTCATACTAGACATTTTATTTGTTTATTTTTTGACACAGGTTCTCACTGTATAGTGCAGGCTGACCTTGAAATCCTTTGCATAGCTCAGGCTGGCCTTGAACTCATGGAGATCCTCCTGGTTAACCTTCCCAAATCTTGAGATTACAGGCGTGCATCATAGCATCCCACTTAGAAAATATTTTGATAATATGCAAAAGTATAAAATGAGAAAGAAGAGAAAAGATTGTTTACAATGTCATTGTAACTAATTTTTACTAGATGCCTCAATAGCAAACAAAGAACCAGAAAGATGGAAATAATTGTCTCCAAATTATATCAAACAGCAAATTTAAATTAGAATTGCATATACAATAGCAAAACTTAAGTGAGCAATGCAGGGGTTGGAGAGATAGCTTGGCAGTCTAACCACCTGCCTTGCAAAACACAAGGAGTGGTGTTCAATCTCCGATATGGCATGCCTTCTATGCGCCCGAACCCTCCGTGGACTGAGTTGACCACCGAAAACCAGGCATGGTGGTACACACCTGTAATCTGAGGTTGGAGAGAGTTGAGGATCCCTACAATTCTGAATTGCATAGTGAGACCCTGTACCAAGTAAATAAAATATTTGAAGAATTAAAATTAAAAAAATAAAGATTAGGTTAATCAGATAGAGATCAATTAAATCGCATAGAATGCATTAAATTTATTTTTCCTTTTTAAACAGTAAAAATTAGAATTAACACAAAAAATTTCAAGTGATACAGATTTTCATTTAACAAAGTAATATGAATTTCACAGTACTTGTTTTAAACCGTATTGTCTTCCAACCGATTATTCATATTACCAGATATATGCATGTAAAATTGGAAGAAGAAGAAAAAAATGCATATAAGTAAGTGAGAAGAGAAAAGGGCGAAGTAACTGAAACAAGACTAAGCATATTAAAGTACCAATTGCTTCTTTCCATAAACCAGCAAAAGTGCACAGCACAGTGGTATGAAGCATCCTGCTATAGACACAGATACATCTTTCCCTCCAAACTCTTCCTGTTCTCCTCAACTCAGTAACTCTTCCCTTTTGAATAAGTTCATTCCTTTTTACCAGTGTATATTGTACCCACTACTTTCCATTTTTCACTTTCAGGTTTTCACACTAAGGAGACAAAACTATATTTGCACATGCTAGTCTGATTTATTTCATTTAAGGGTATGTTCTCTACTTGCATCCATTTACCAAAAAAAAAGACTTAAATTTATTCTGCTCTATAGCTCAGTAATACTCAATTGTGTGAAATATCAAGAATCTGGGTTGTTTCCAAGATTTAGCTATAACAGACTGTCCTATAACCATGGGTGCACATATAGCACTGTGGCATTAGGTTTTCAGTTCTTCTGAAAAAAAAAAAAAGAGGAATAGCTGGTTTGAATGTGACCTCTAATCTTAGATTTGGAAGAAATCTCTACACTGATTTTTCTAATGGTTGTACCAGTCTGCACTCCGACCAACAGTGGAGAAGGGTTCCTTTCTCTCCATAGGTCTTCCAGCATTTGTTATTGGCTAACTTCTCAGTTAGCTATTCTTTCTGGGTTGAGATGGTATTTCAGTGTTGTTTTAATTTGCATTTCTTGAGTGACCAGTGATATACATTTTTTCATATATTTATTTGCCATTAGTATTTCTTCCTCTGAAAAGTGTACATTCATCTTAGATACCCATTTATTCTGATTGGTCATTTTATTTTATTTTATATTTTATTTTATTTTTTTATTGGGTCTTTGAATTTGAATGGCCTGATTTTTTTAATTCTTTGAATGTTCTATACAGAGGGGCTTTGTCTAAGGCACAGGCAGCTATAAATTGTTCCATTTGTTGGTTTTGCATTTACTCAATTGGAGATTTGCTTTGAAGTGCAGAAACTTTTAAAAAGATGAGATCCTAGTTCTTGATTCTTTGAAGTAGGATTCCTGTACAGTTTGGGTGTTTTTATGAACTCTTTAGCTTCCCCTGTGTCTTTAATATTTCTATCTACACTTTTGTCTGGAAGATTTAATGTTTTAATATTTAAATCTTTGATCCGTTTTGATGGTAGCTTTGTGTATGGTGATTGGCATTGATCTAGTTTAGCCTTTGGAATGTGGAAAGCCAGTTTTTCTAGCACTATAAAGAAGCTGTCTTTCTTTGAGTGAATGTGCTTGGCCACTTTGTCAAAGATAATGTGACTGAGTGTGCTTGCAGCGGTGTCTACATCTAATCTGTTCCACTAATCCTGAGGTCTGTCTCTATGCAAGTACCAGGCTGATTTTATCACAGTAGCTTTATAGTATAATCTCAGGCCAGGGATTGTGACCTCTTTTCTTGCCTTTGTTTCCCAGGATTGCTTTTGATATTATGGGTGGCTTCTGCTTTCAAATTAATTTGAGGATTATTTTCTTTAGCTCTGTGGGGTATTCTAATGGTGTTTTAATCAGGATCACATTGAATCTGTATAGCAATTTTGGGAGTATAGCCATTTTCACGATGTTGATCCTTTCTATCTGGGAGCATGGAATATTTCTCCATTCTCTCAAATCCTCTTCAGTCTTTTTTGGAGTATCATAAATTTTTACCTTATAAATTTTTTACATACTTTGTGAGATCATTTCCTAAGTATTTAAGTCTTTTGGATGTAATTCTGAAAGGCATAGTTTCCCTAATTTTCCTCAGGGTATTCGTTCCTTGCGTATAGAAATGCTACAGATTTTTGGGTGTTGAATTTGTATCATGCAATGCTGCTGAATTTGGTGATTAAATCTAAACATTCTTGAAGTATTTGAAGTTCTCTATGTCATCTGCAAATAATGATAATTTCGTTTCTTCTTTTCTAATTCTTATTCCTTCTATTTCTCTCTCTTGTCTAATTGCTCTGGCTAATGTTTCCAGAACTGTATTGAAGGGAGTGGAGACAGCGGGCATCTTTGTCTTGCTCCTGATTTTAAAGTGAAGGTCTTCAATTTTTGCCATTTAGTATGATGTTGGCTGTTGGTTTCACATAGATGGCTTTTATCATGTGGAGATATACACTATTTTCTCTAATTCTCTGCAGGACTTTTTTTTTTTTATCATAAACGAGTGTTGAACTTTGTCAAAGGCTTTTTCTTCATCCACTGAGATAATCTTTTTTTTTTTTTTTTGGTTGCTTCTGTTGATGTAATGTACTACATTTATGGCTTTGTGTGAGCCCCCCTTGAATTCCTGGAATGAATGCCACTTGATTGTGTTGTACAATCTTCTTGATTATTTGCTGCATTCTCTTTGCTTCTGCTTTATTGAGGATTTTTGCATCTATATTCATTAGAGAGATTGACTAGTACAGATTCCTCTTTTTAGTTTGAACTTTCTCTGATTGTGGAATCATAGTAATACTTGCCTCCATGAATGAGTTTGAGAGAATTGTTTCCCATTCAGTTTCACTGAAGTGTTTTGGAAAAGTTGCCATTAAACCTCTAAATTTCATGTAAAATTCTGTTGTAAAACCATTGGATTTTCTACCTGATCTTTTCTTTATTGGTAGGTTTTAAATTAGATTTTCAATTTCACTTCTCATTATTGGGTTATTCAAAGTTTGTATATCTTCTTGAAACTCCCCATTTCCTCTGTTTTCGATCCTGTGAAAGTAAAGCTTTTGGAAGTAGGCACTGATCTTCTGAATGTCTCTATGTTCTGTAGTGATTTTGCACATTTCATTTTTTAATTGCATAAATTTGGGGGTTTTCTTTCCTTTTTTTGATTATATTGGCTGGGGATTTATCAATTTTATTTGTTCTTTCAAAAAACCAACTCTTTGATTCATTTATTCTTTGTATTGTTTTCTTTCTCTCCAATGCATTAATTTGAGCTCTAAACTTTATAATTCCCTGCCTTCTTTAGGCTTTGGGTTTGACTTGCATTTTTTTTGTTTTTGTAGGAGAATGAGGTGCTGCACAAGTTCATTTATTTAGGCTTCTTCATTTTTCCTACTTTTTGAACTTACCATTATAAAATTTCCTTTTAAGATAGCTTTTATTGCTTCCCACAGGTTTTGATAAGTTGTATCTACATTTTTGTTTGATTGCAAATATTTTTAAATTTTCTTTCTTTGATTTCATCTGAGAACCAATGGTTGCTAAGGAAATTGTTACTTAATTTCCATGTGGTTATGGTGTTTTTGTAGTTTTTTGTTAATAATTTACAGTGTTATTGCACTGTGATCAGATGGTATGCATAGGATAATTTCAATTCTTTTGCATTTAATTAAGAGGGCTTGTGCACTAGTATATGGTCTATTTTGGAGAATATCCCATGAGCATCTGAGAAGAATGTGTATTCTCTTATTCCTGGATGAAACGTTGTAAATGTCTACCAAGTCAATTTCTCTAACAAACTGAAAGAGTTTGGTTCAGTTCTGTTATTTCTTTGCTAATTTTTTGTGTAGTTGATCTATCTCTTTGTGACAGCAGCATATTAAAGTTGCCCATGACTCTTGTATTACTGCCTATTTGATTTTTCATGTCCGTTAAAACTTGTCTTATGTAGGAATGTGCTAGTACTTTGGGTGCATGTATATTTATTATTGTTATATTTTTATCTTGCAGTTTTCCCAGAATAAATATCTAGTGACTTTCCTTTTCTCTTTGGAAGACTTTTGGTTTGAAGTTGATATTAACAGCAAGCATGATAGCATGTCCTGCTTTTTTTCTGATTTCCCATGGCACGGAGAATTGTCTACCATCATTTAACTTTTAGTTTGTGAATTTCCTTTTGAGTTAAATGTGTTTCTGTATGCAGAATAATGTTTGATTTTGTTTCTTAATCCAGTCTGATAATCTGTTTCTTTTGATTGGTGAACTGAGCACTGATCATTATAACTGATATGTGTTGGCTTATCTTTGTCATGTTATTTTTCTGTTATAGGTTCCATAATTTTTCCATCTTTTTTAATTACTTGCTCTGGTTATTGATCTCTTTCTGTTCTTGAAGCTGTGTTCACTTCTGTGTCTTTCTAGAGTATCTTCCAGTACTCCTTGTAGGATTGGTTTATTGGTCATGAATTTCATTTTTTTTTTTTTTTTTTTTTTTTTTTTTTTTTTTTTTTTTTTTTTTTTTTTTTTTTTTTTTTTTTTTTTTTTTTTTTTTTTGTCATGGAAGGATCTTATTTCACAATTGAACTTGATAAGTAGTTTTTCAGGGTGCAACAATGCATTAAAAGTTATTGTCTTTCAGGACCCAAAGTACTTTGCTTCAAGATCTTCTTGATCAACTACAACAGAAATCTCATCAGATTCACTGCAGATTTCTCAACACAAGCCTTCAAATCAAGAAGATCTTGGAGTGAAGTATTTCAGGTCCTGAAAGACAATAACTTTTAACCCTGATTGTAAAGGAAAACACTGACCTGAAGGGCACATCCTAAAAATAATGACACGTATTTTTTGAGATCACACAAGATTAGGCATATTCAGGGTGCCATTGGCTTAAACTTTATTTTCAAAATACAAGAAGAGTGGGCAAATTTGTGATCTATGCTGATGGCTCAATTAGACTTTCCATTATAAATGAATCTTCATAAAACAAATAAAATATAATAAACACAAAATGAGAGGCTGTGTCTTTGTATGTTTAATTTACCCTTAAAGAACAAAAACTTTTTCTCATTCTATTTCATAAAAGCAATTATTTGTACATATTATGCATTTTTATTATTTTTCCCCTCTATCTTGCCTTTTTTTTTTTTTTTTTTTGGTTCTTCCTTTTGTCCAAATTCTAAATACACAGAGCTTTCCTGGTGGCATTTATGAACTTTTTCAGACTCTGAGAAGCCTTGAAGACTGCCACAGTGTGCAGGCATAGAGCTTTTGCTGCTGCCAATCCAAACCTTTAAGAATTTAGAAGTACTCTGAGTAATTACTCTGCCTTTGATGTCATATTCGTTTTGTTTATCTTTATAATGTCTACTCTCTATGACTAATTCTTGTATTTGCTTTTGGTAATGTTTTCAGACTCCTAAGTGTTTTGATTTAATTATTTTAACTACTTTATTTGTTAGTGAACTATTATCTGAAACATTAGTTCTTTCAATTATTTGTTAGTAAACTATTATACAAATTCACGTTGGCATTGCCTAAGTGATATTGATGTTGGAACACTAAAAAAGCATGTAATTATTTATCCTTTTTTATTGTTGTTAGATTTTGTCATCAGGAGCAATAGGGGAGACATGCAGGCAGGAAGAATAAAATAAAGTCTCTGCTCTTTTCTGTCTATTGCTCTTTTCAGAATCACATAATGAGTGACTCAGTGCCTTCACCAACAGCTGGTCATGTTTCCTGTTTCTTTCTTTCTTTCTTTCTTTCTTTCTTTCTTTCTTTCTTTCTTTTATTTTATTTTTTTGTCTTTTCGAGACAGGGTCTCACTGCAGTTCAGGCTGGCCTTAATCTCACTTTGTAGCTCAGGCTGGTCTCGAACTCACCAACAATCCTCCTGCCTCAGCCTCCCGAGTGCTGGGATTACAGGCATGCGCTCTTTTACTGCTCCAGAACACCACTGTTCATAATGTCAACACATCAAAGAATAATCCAATAAATACCTGTAGTAAAATAAATACAAAATATAGATAAATATATTTATCTATAAATATAGAATATATTTATCTATAAATATATTATGAGTGACTCATAATACAGGAGTAAGACTGGATGAAATAGTGTAGCATAAATATGTGTCAATGTCAGTAACATTCTTTATTGAGGTAAATAAAAAATACATACAGATTTTCTCTCATTGCTTGGACAAAATACCCGACTTCCAGAATTAAGGAAAGAATGGATTAGTTAGCTCACAGTTTGTGAAGAATTCAGGACTGAAACCAGCCATACCTTGCTGGCTCAAAGTCAGGGTGGTATAAGCAGCAGTTCATGGCAGTGGAAAACAGCAAAAAAAAAAAAAAAAAAAAAAAAAAAAAGAGCAAGAACAAAAAGGGAGGAGAAGTGGCTGCAGAAGCTAGCAATCCTTGTTCCTTTCCTTATATTGCATTAGGCTATCTTCTCTAGGGCTAGTGTAGCACTCATAGTCATAATTCCAGCATTGGATCAGGAATGAAAAAGCCTGCCCCAGGTACTGTACGAGGCTTTAAGGGACACCTAGGTACAAACCATAACAAAAGTGATTCTATCTATAAAGTGCTAGAAAACATAGGGGATGTATACAAGTCAGAAATCATCAAAAGCATAAATAAATAATTATTTCATAATTTAGTAATTCTGTACTGAAGTGGAAAGAAATGTGATTTGGAAGAACCTTCAGGAGAATCACATAAGTGGAACTTGTAATCTTCATTAAACATTATTTTCATTTATATCAGGCAATCTTCTGTGCCTGAGATATTTTTCATGATCAAAGTCAACAAACATTTTGGAAGGTATATGTTCATAATAACATTGAACAAACAAAACAAATAAAAAATTCAAAATTGAAATTAACAGATATTTAGTAAGATAAATTAATACATAAATAGACTTTCAAGGATTTTACAAGAGGAAATAACATAGAGTAGGGAAAATTAGTTTAAATTGTATGCTTTGAGATATTAAAAAAAAATAAGCAAAGAAAGAAAGGAGAAGGGAGATGATGGCAAAGAAGAAGAATGTAGAGGCAGAGAGAACTAGTAGTAAAGGAGAAAAGAACTTGAGAGAGTAAAAGTATTTCTGTCCTTCTGAATAATTTTAAAGAAAAGACACCTCAAAAATAGGAACTCTGTTTATATGACTGTGAAATGTATGCCATCATTCTTCTTGAACTGTGAAAAATTACCTTCATCACCATAGAAATAGAAATTAAGAGAAATATGAATATTGTTCAAATGATTATAGCACCTAGGTAATGACTATGCTGTTTAGCTTTTATTCAATTAAAACATGTTGTGCTTATTCTGATGCTCAACTTTCATGTCTTTTAGCAGATAATTTCTCAGTCTTCTTGGTGTTTCTATTTTACAGTTATTGGATGTTGTTTTCCTAAGATTTAGTTATTTAAGCTGTTTATTTTTTTATCTCCTGTATGCTTAATAATTTGTCCTCTTTAAGTTTGGCTCATTTTCTATTCATTGTAAGTTATGTGTTTATCTTTATTACTATTTGCTATCTATTTCAGAATTTATAGAGTTTTGGAGAATTCTTTTACGTTACAAGCTTCAAAAACTCACACTCACATTAGCAGGAATTTTGGTCTTATTCCAAAGGTAGTCAATTGTTCTGCTTTCACTATTTTATTGACGATTATGGCACCTTTTTTTTTTCTACAATTATATTTCTGCTGCACTTATTGGAGAAGCAGCTGATAAATGATCCTCACTATTGTGCCTTTCATATTATGAATTTCTAAACGTGTTAAAATTCATATGTGTCCTTCAAATCAATGTTAAAACTTGATCAGTCCTTGGGGGTGAAAGTTACTAATGTGCACATTCTTAGCTGAGATCAAACAAAGGGACATTGGCCTTGTGCTGTTGCTTTCACACTGTACACAGCTGTTCTGCCACGTGTCACTGTACCCTGGTGGCACATTCCTGCTTTTGTTATTGTTTTGTGCTCTTTACTGGTGACTTTTCCTGTTTAAAATGTTTCAAAATTATGTCTAGTAGTCTCAAAAGCAATAAGACTCTGATATGTCTCTTTTGTTTATTTTTTTCTTCTACTGGCAATAAAATGAAGAGCCTTTTACTACTCAAGAGCCTATATTGCCACCAATTTATTTTATTTTTTAAAGAGAGTAAAAATTATAATTAAAACTGAAAAATTACAAATAATACAGAATTTCACGTAACAAAGCAATATGAACTTCATAGTCTTTCTTGAAATACCTACTGTTGTCTTCCAACCAGTTATTCATATCACCAGTTATATGCATGTAAACTTGGAAGAAGAAATAAATACATATGTTAAAAAGAGAAAAAAATATAAACAACTGAAAAAAGGCGACAAAACAAATTAATAATTATCTGCTTCTTTCCATAGACCAACAGAAGTGCACCGTACAGTTGTCCAAACCATTTTGCTTTCACACATAGATAAAACTCTTTCCCTCACTCCCTCTCTTGTCCTGCCCAACTCAGTGACTGGTTTTTTTTTTTTTTTTTAATAAGTTCATTTCCTTTGGGTAGTACCTGTTATATCCTTCAGATTACACTTTTCTCTTTATTGTATTTTTGAAATAAGGCCTTTCTAAAATGCTATATTGGCCAGGTAAGACACAAACTTGAAAAGTCTCAACCTCCTACAGTGCTGGAATTTCAAGCCCGTGCCATCATGCCCAGCTCATGTGATACTTTGTGTTTTACACATAAAACTAACATGTGCTGGATAAGTTTCATTCAAGCAGGAGTTACGAGTCTACTGGCTCTGAGATCAATGTTGTGAATAAAAGATACATGTTACATAATGTGCTTTTAAATACATATAAACCCAGATTATGTGTTAATTAATCAATAAACACATTGTGATTAGATGCTCAGAAGAATAAAATTTTGTATTTCCCCTTGGAATAAAGGTTCAATATTGATTAATTTAGTGGCCACTGAGACTATATAGACCACAGCTACCAGGAGTAGTAAGCATTGTCCACATATTAAAAATAAATCATTAAGAAGACATATGCTTATATGTGATACATGAGAAGTGAATAAATACATGAAAGCATCTCATATTTATATGAGACCTAAATTACTTTTTTGCTGAAAATGTATGTATATATGTATATATATATATATATATATATATATATATATATATATATTGAATATGCAAAACAAATATAGGTGATCAGTTGGAAAATTAGAGATTGAGAAAATGTAATTTTGTAGTTAGCAGGCAGTGGTCAAAGAAAGTAACTTTATAAAGCATGCTTTTTATTCTTTTTCATGAATAATTGTAAAGATAGGATTACGCTGTTGTTATGCCTTGTATCTAAATGTACCCACAAGGTGTTACAGTGTCATGGGTAGAGCATTTTGGAGGTGGCTGGATCTAGGTTGATACTGCAGAGATTAAGGATCTGGTGCTAGGACTAATGCTGCAATGCTGGGACCAGGGATGCCCTAACCTGCTCCCTGAGGGCAGGGGTGGTAGCTTGGATGCTATAAGGGACAGAAAGAGGGCTGTTGCCATCACATAATTACATTTGCTTCTGCTACTTGCTGCTGCACATCTGCACTGCAATGGGCTACTTCTCCTCTGTGATGCTCTTTTCCATGCTGCCCTTCCTAGAGCCAGCTGAGTATGCACTGAAATTTCTACCAACTCTGAGCAGAAACACAACTTTTCATCCATTAAATGTGGGTATTTTCTCTCAGCAACAAGAAAAATTGCCAAGACAGCACCTACACTGATTTATATTAACAAGCACAAAAATATATTTACGTGAGTTTTTATGAAATCTAGTAACCTTTACCAGAATAATAAATCATTCTGCTGAATAAGCTAAAATGAGGATTTTGAAGAACATCATCAATTGTGTGCATATCTATGAATTCGTGTTTAAGACTTTATTTTCATGTTTGAACATTATGTACATAAGAGTGTAATTCAGCACGTGAGTATGTGCCCATAGGAGTACCTACTGTACTATGCTATTTAACTGAAAATAGTTTTCATAGAAGTGTTAAACAATTTTTGAATGTAATTAATATACCACTTAATTTCTCACAGCTTGTTAGAAACTATAGCTTTTATTGATTTAATTTTAGGTAGGTTCTTAGTGGCATGTTACAGGTCTCATCAAAAGTATAACATTTGTTCCACCACATTTCTAAGTATTTTTAACCAAATATTTGTTGGGCATAGAGTAAATACTTATAGAATATTCCCCTAGTCTTTGCATGTTAGTTTTATTTATTTTATTTATTTATTCATTTATTTTTCATTTCATTTTATTACTTATTTATTTATTTTGCTGAACTAGGGATTGTACTCAGGCCCTTGTGCTTGCCAGGGAAGCTCTTATTCTACTGAGCCATCTCCCTGGCCCCCTACATGTTAGTTTTAGTAAAAAATGTCAATGAGAAGATTGGAAGAATCATCAGTTTATGTTTCACTTCTCTCTTTCTGTCTCTGCATCTGTCTCTCCTCCTTCTTTTCTCTCTCTCTCTCTCATTGTCTCTGTCTCTCCCTCCCTCTCTCTTGCTGTCTCTGACTCTTTGTCTCTGTCTCTCTCTGTTTCTGTCTCTCTC
>PVKA01012644.1:0-57222 GCA_004027165.1 Ctenomys sociabilis | reverse complement strand
TAAATAATTATTGAATCTTTGATATAATTCAGCTACATAAATACCTGTAAATATAATATCATGTATGCACCTTGTACAATACCAAAACAATATGAAAACAGTTTGCAATGTATTATTTCATTGACTCTGTATGGTTATGGTGTTTTGAAACTGTCTGATTGACATTTGTATTTCAATAAAATAAAAATAAATGGAAAAATAAATAAATAAATAAATAAATATAAATATAAAAAAAAAACTATTTGCAAACAACAGTGTTCATGAGCTGAGGAACCACTGTACTATGGGTTAGGTTGTAAAACACAACAGTCAAGAAAACAAAGAGCAGATCCATGAAGGTGGCGAATATCACAAAAATAGTCACAAATAATACAATTATTAACTTCAAGTAAGCAAAATCTAAGAAGGGAAGATACTAGGTGCTGCTGAGAATATGTGATGCTGAACCTACTCTGGGTTATATGCTCTGATTAAGGGATGTCTTAGGAAATGTGATTATTTACCTGCAGATGGATGTTAATTTTCTTGCACAGTATCCCTACTAAACTCCTTTTCGATAGTGTCTAAGCATGTAATTATTCATTTGACAAACAATGAGCAACTGCTTAACCAGGCCCTGCCTTTCCCTGACATTCTCTGGAAATCCTCAGGCAAGCATCCATCATCTCAATCACTGATCTAACTCACTGCAAAACCCAGAAAGCAGGGGAATTGTGCGAATACATTATCAGAGATACACAACCTCTGTCTCCCTTGATTGAATTGTATTCCCTCTCCTGCCCCACCCGCTCCCACCACCTCATGCCCTCAATCCATCTTTAGCTTCCTTTCAGAAGCTGTCCAGCTTCCTATTTCAAAATAAGACAAATTCTCATCACTTCCTTCTACCAAATGCACACAGTTATCTGAACCCAGATCTGTTGGTGGCCGATGGTTTCTGTGGGATCTACCTCCTAAAGCTCCTCTACATACCCTTTCATGTCTTCCCCTCACTGATTCCTTAGAACAGGTGCTATGGTCTGAGTTATTTAAAATTTCTATTTTGAAACTCTAACTTTTGATGATTATGTACTTGGGAAGTGACTTGGTCCTAGGACAGAATCCCCATACGTTGGATTACTGCTCTTATCCAAGCTCAAGAGAGGCCCCTAGCCCCTTCTACCTTGTGACACTATACCTAGGAGGAGCCATGTTGAATCACAAAGCAGGTCCTTAATACACACTGAATCTGTTACCACCTTGGATTTCCCAGTGTCCACTCAGAGTTTATGGAATATTTTGAAATACAAGACAACAAGCATTCCTTACCTCTTATTAAGGCTTAAATAACTTATTTTCTGGTGTCCCTGTCATCAGTCTTCTATACATCTTCTGTGATTCCATCTCAGAGGTATCCTTCAATGTACTTATGCTTATACTGTGCCCTGCTTTAATGAACCCCACCCAATCAGAGAGGAAGGCTGATCACTGAGGCAGCCTGTTGCTGTTCCGTCGGTTTCCCATTTAACCTATCCCAAACCCCCAGAGCACTTCCCTATTCCAGAGGACACACTTCCAGCTTGCATCTTGGAGAATTTCTTTCTTTTTTTTTTTGGCAGAACTGGGGATTGAACTCAGGCCCTTGTGCTTTCCAGGGAAGTGCTTATTCCACTGAGCCATCTCCCCAGCCCCATCTTGGAGAGTTTCAATGGCCTACTCCACTCCACAGAGTGGACAACAATGGATAAGTAACTCCAGTACCAAGTGATGTCTTTAAACTTGGAGGCCACAGCAACTGGAGAATTTTCCAGAGGAAGCTTTCTTGTTAAGGTGCCTCGCTTATTACTGAAACCCTCTTTGGCGCTGCTTTAGCTTCTAAACCCCTAATTGTGCCCTCTTGTAGTCACGTGTGTGTGCGTGTGTGTGTGTGTGTGTGTGTGTGCACGCACTTGTCTTCCTAACCTTAGCTCAACATTTTATTTCAAAAACTGCTTTCTGTTAGCATATTCTTTAGTGCTTCCTACATGTGACATTGACCTTGATTTCTCCTTGCTGAGAGCTCAGGTATAATCTCTCAGTGCAGTTAAAACTGGTGTAATCTCAAGTCCAGTTAAAAATTCTAGACTGCTCTATGCAACTAACTTGTCTTCAGAAGCTCCAATGTCCAGAAAAAGCTCGTTGTCATTGCAGGCCCTTTCCGCTAACCTTCATAGGCTGGATGCGGATCCTAGGGTGCTCCCCGTCAGGACTCAAATCTTTCCTTCCTTAGAGAAGCAGTCCCTAAAATCCCAGCTCCTCTATGAAAATGCCAGTGATTCACAAAAAGGGAGCCTGAATGATTCTATTAACTTAATATTTTGTGATTATTGTTTCTCATTTAAAAAGCTATAAAGGTAATCAGAGTTTACAGAATAATCAGAGTTGTGCTAAAAAAATTTTCTAAGCACTATCTCCTTTTACCTCCAAAGGAGCTAATTTGTTTTGTAGATATGAAAAGTGAGCCTTAATGTGATTAAGATATTTGCCCACAGACATTTAATTTATAAATGGCAGAGCTGAGATGTGAAATTGTGTTGTCTCTACTGTCCAGTATTTCAGCCACTGTAATACATTATCTGCTTCAGCTTTCAGTTTATATTCCAACATTACTAGTACACTAGTAAATTTCTATTGTGTTTATGTATTCATTTCCAAATCAATTTCTTAAATAAATATTTATAGAGCTCCAGCTCTTGCTGGCAAGGTATCACACTAATCTACAAGGGTATAAGATAAGAGTCTTCTCCCTAAATTGAAATAGTGCTATAAAGGTGACTGTTTATGTAGCTTCAGCCAACGATATAATTGATATATTCCTGTTCCAGTAAGATATAGTAACATAATAAAGAGATGAGATAATACAGGTTTGGAAAGGGTTCTCTACGATTAAGCTCACTCCTGAATTTCAAGGTCAAAAAAAACCATTTTATATACATATCTATATGTATTTTTATAAGAACATAGAGAGACACACATAAATATATATATGTATATATGTATTAATTCTGTGAATTTCCATTTCATTCTATGTCACTACAAACATACGACTTTGAGCTGATAATTTCATAAAATGTATTTTGGATCCATAGTTTTTCTGGCACCTTATAATTACTGTCATCACGTGACAAGAGAGTAGAAATTCCCTTCTTTGATACTTGCACACTGAAACATAGCATCTTTTAATATCCAAAATAATCACCTCTCAGAGAATCTTTTGCTACACAGAATGAGTCATTAAAAGCTACATTTCCCGAACAAAGGAAATCTTTCATATTTAATATTTCCCTACCTATTTTCACCTGCCAAAATAAGTATCTTTTGTAGTTTTTATAAGCAATTCATTACGGGAAACCCTGCCTTCCCCTTTCATAACTGTGTTTTCTTTTATTTTTATTTTTGATGTAACCTTTTCTAGACATCTTCATTTTATTGTAGCAAAGCCAATGTTATTAAAATTAATATAGCTGTACAAACAGAATGCTAGCGCTAGGTGGGACCCTAGAGGTCTTCTAATCAAAGTTCTCTAATTGTAAAGCAGGGAGAACAGACCCACCGAAGTCAGTTTGCACTCACATTTGGCCTCAGCATAGTTATGTTCTATGTCAGGAACTCATTTTGGGAGAGCTGCCTTCCACCTGGTTCCCCCATCGCTATTCTTTGTTTCCTCAACCTCCTAACTTGCATATTTAGTTTATGGCCTAGTCTAGTTTGGGCTTCTGTGACAACTTTAGTTTTATATCACAGAGCAGGCAGCTTCACCCAGAGACATAGTCATGGTCTCAGAGACTGCAAGCCCAAGATCACGATGCTGACAGAGCTAGCTTCAAGGTGCCCTGGTTTGCTGATGTGCATCCTCTGTGTGTCCTCACTTGGTGGGAGAGACAGCTCAAATCTCTCCTTCTCATAAGGACACTAATCTCACTCATGGTGGGATCCCTCTTGGTCTTATCTAAGCCTAACTGTTTTCTAATGGCACCACCTTGAAATGCCATCACACTGAGGCTTTGGGGTTCAACATGTAAATCCTAGAGGGACACAATTCACTCTGCAACACAGCCACTCACATTGGCTTCATTGTTGGAGGAAAGAGTGGCACAGATCTTCCTCAGAAAAAGAAATGCATTTATTCATCCACTTTGGAAATACTTGTTAAATGTTCAGAAATTTGGGCCACTGGGAGTTTATAAGACAGTCTCTGCCTATAATGAGGCAGAGTAAGGAACTGGGAAAGAGATGGATAAAAATAAAAACAAGTTGCAGAAGTTCAATGAGAAGAAGCAAAGGTAAAGTGCAGGCCCACGGGTGTTGATCCACAAGTGTTCCTAAAAGGGGCAGGTCCTTGACCTCAGCCCCTTAGAACAAAAGAAGTCTCATGACACCAGCTGAAACAGAAAGAGAATTCGAGGAGTAACAGATGTGTAAGCAAAGGTGTGAATCACATTTGGATCAGGAGCCACATGACACCCATAGTTAGAAAGCTAAATGGGTGTTAAAGGGGCATATTGAGAATAGAGATGGATAGGCAGGAAGTGGTCAGTTCATAGATCCCTCAGGAGTGTGCTTTAACTTAGAAGTGAGAGTCCCTAACGCATTTTAAATAGGAGCTTCAGGGTCCTGCTCATCCTCAGATGGATTATTCTGGCTCAGGGAAGAAGTTTTACCCTCACTCATGCCCCTGTACTGTGAATGGAGGGATGCTAGACCTCAGGTGGACTCCCAGGGAAGTGGTTAGAGGCGGGGCAGTGCAGCAGAAGGAAGTAGATTAGCGGACTCAAATTCCAGGCTTGAGTGGCTTGGCAGAAGTGGGTGCCATTGTCCACAGCAGAGAAATGAAAAGATGTGGAGTGGGGTGCGGTGGAGTCAGGGCAGTGGAGGAGAATCAGAGGGTAAAATTTTATGCTAGGTGAGTTGAATTCAAGGTGCTTGTTTAGCCGCTACACAGTAAAAACAACTGGATGCATTTTAAATCAAGAGATAGTGATCCTCATCTCTAGTAGAAGTACAGATTTAAGGTTATATATGAATCTAGACATGATATAAAATCTAGGCTGAATTTAATTATAAGTTCAATTTCATGTGCAATCATGCTGTAGCAGTGTTGGCAATGGGCTGGGAGCTCTTCAAAGTAAGTGAGACAAACAGGGATAAGGGAGCCACCCCAATCCTTTAGAAAGGCTAACTGAACCATCAACACTTCCCTAGAAGCGTCTGCAGTATGAGCACAAGAGGGATGGCATTTCTCAGGAAGGTCTTGAGCAGTTAGCACATTGACTACTGAAGGAAAGCTTGTAGGACACTTTCCCTTGGCTGTTTGTGAACGTCCATGTACTGTAACATGAATGAATTCCAGGGGCATGAGTGAGGGTAAAACTTCAAACGTCAAGAGAAGCATACAATTTTCAGATGGCCCTAAAGTTATTCTACCCTTCAGAGCCAAAGTTGCTGACCATGGCAGGGCCCTCCTCTTTGTCCATAGTAACTAACTCTGGCCTGGGTACAGGACTAGGCTAATGCTGTGCAAGCCTAAATTTGGTTTTAACCATTGGGAGACAGAATCTGTCTTCCAGAGAGTGTTTCTAAGTAAGCTACCTGAGAATGAATCTGAAACCAGGGAAACTATGCTCCAACAAGAGCAAAAGAAACTGAGTATTCACGATATTGTGTCTTTGTATCTAGCTTTGCCTCAAGAGTATCCTCCTTGCATGTTTTATAGTTACATCAGTCAAATTCTTTTTCTGTTCCAGATAATTTGAGTTGGTCTCCACCACTAGTGGTCAAAGTAGTCCTAAAAAATTCAGAAGTGAACTGTGTGCCCTAAATATAACTCTTTAGGTCAAGTACAAGGATGAAATAAATTCAATCGTGAATTGTGACATCTGGAATCAGGGCCAAGCTTTGAAGCAGTGTGACCCATTCAGGACCTAGGTAGCCTTTGGCCAACACAAGAAAGCCCAAGGTGCTCCAGCTTTTCCCTAAAAATTCCTACACTGCCTGCTTTATTCTCTCACTGATGCTTACTTCCTGTCTGAACCAGTTTCTTTTTTAAAAAGAAAAAAATCACTTATTTGCACGTCTTAATTGAACATATCGATGGGGTTCAATGCATACAGTGTGCATAAACAAAATCCAACATTTCTTCTCAGTTCCTTAACCTTAAGCTTTACCTTGCATTTCCTGCCCAACTTACATCCTATGGATCTGACAGCTTCATTTGGCTGGCTCCACTCCCTGGTCTTTTCTACTCATAATCTAGTTCCCCTTAGTCCCTGATACAGCCTTCAAAAGCAAACTTAGTGCCTGCCAACCTGGCTCAGATGAGGGCTTTTTACACCTGGATAAATATACTGGGGACACAAGAAAGTCAAATACCAGTGAGCAAAATGCTGTTGCTGAATTCACAGAGTGCTAGAGGTTAGATACTGGAAGGAAATCTGGAGAGAACAACAGCAAGAGCACAGCTCAACAGTGCAGCACATGGGCTCTGGCCAATGACAAAATGGAGTTGATGTGTCTGTGGGCTTTATTTGTTAGGCTCTGGTTCCATGGAGGCCAAAGAGATTAGATAGTTGGCAATCACCAACCAATGGAACAACTGGGAGATGTTACAGTGAAGGCAGGGTACATGGACACAGAGTTCTTAGCTTTTCAAACTACTGAGGCAAAGGACCAGCAAGATAGCTCAGCAGAATAAGTACCTACTTTGGCAAGCTCAGGGACCAGGGTTCAATTCTCAGTCCCACCCCTAGGGCACAATGAGCCAGCAATTGAGTTTGGGTGTGGTGGCACATGCCTGTAATCCCAGTGTTGGCAAAGCTGAAAACAGGAGGATCTGATGAGACCCTATACCAAAACAGATAAAATGGAAAGAAAGAAAGAGAGAGAGACAGAGAGAGAGGAAAGAAAAAGAGAAAGAAAGGCCTGAGGCATCTCAGTGGCCAAGACCCAAGCACACCCTGTCATCTGCACTGTCAGGCTTGTAAAGTCCGAGTCAAACAGACTCCATGAGTCAGACAGACTTTGTTACTGAGTCACAATAGATTGTTAAGGTTACTATGGTTACTGCCCTACCCTACAGTGCGTGATGTCCATGTGATGTCCATACGTGCCCCACAGCTTGCAGATGTTCTTAAGATAACCCCACCGAAACCAACAATTCCCGGGATGACAAGACCCTTCCTAGAACAAACCTCCCTAACGACCCACACCACCCAATTGTTACAAAGACCAATACGAGCCATCCTATCCGTTCGAATGTAAGCCCAGCTAACACACGCAATTGGCTTCTGTCACCCTGCTTGCTGCTTTGCCGCCAAAAGTGCTATATAATCCTAAGTCATCTAAGACTCAGGGTCACTGTGGCCCAGTTGCCTGGTGGCCCTGTGTCGACACAGCCTCTGGAATAAATCCTGAACTTCCACAAGGCCTCAGCTCTTGGTGTCCTTCCTTCCGTGCCCAATCTTGGACCTAACAGGCTCTGTTAACCCCTTGCTTCCTGACTTGTTCTCTTACAGTATTTTCTTACATACCAGCCAGAGCTATCCTTTAAGACTAGAAGAAGCATTCTGCCATTCCTGCTCTCAAACCCATCATTTTCTCACCTTTTTACTCAGATTAAAAACCAAAGTCCGTTGCTGATAAGGGAAGACCCCAAGGTTGTGGCTGTGTGATTGTGCTCACCACTGACCCCACAGGGGCTCCCCGCTAAAGATGCTGGCCTTCACGCTTTCTATAGCAAGGCATAGGGGCCTTGCTGTGTGCTCTCCAGCCCTCCCGATGTGGTGTCCTCTGCTGGACCCTTTGTCTCCTCTGAGCCTTAGTCAAATGTCACCCTCTTGGTGGGCTGGCCCTGAACTCTTCAAATTACACAAGCTCCCCTCCCAGCCTTGCTCCTTTGCCCCATTAATCACTTGCTTATCATTGCCTCAGGTATGCTATGTACTGTACATATTTGCATCCATTTTGGTCACTGTCTGCTGCCAGGTACAGGAATCTAAGCTGTACAAACCATTTTGACCTTCGTTTGCTGCTGTGTCCCTCATAACGAGACAATGTCCTATATATTATAGCAACTTGATACATACTTGTCCAGTGAATAAATAAATATTAAAAACAAAACAATACTTTTAACCCAGAAGAATGAGACAGAAGCAGCAACAAAAATGGCTGCCGTAGGGCTGGCCCCTCAGAGGACCTACCAGATGTGATTGCGTCTGAAGTAAAAATGCATAAACACGTGTCTGGTCGGCCATATGCTTGGGAATTTTGGTTTTCATTTGAAGAACTGCGTGTGAGCCATTGCATGCAGGCAAGTCTGCCATACAAATGAGCTGCGTGGTAAAAAGTCCATATCTGAGGTATTTTTAAAATGGATTTTTAAATGAATATTTAAATATTAAATAAAGTATTAATATTTGAAACTCATTCTTTTTCATAAAACAGAGTTAATCTTAAGGCTATCACAGTATTCACTTTTTTTTGCTTGCAAAGTGCTACACCAAAACATGTCATGGATCAGACTGGTCTAATTAATGGCTGCTTTTTATTAATTTCTTTTTTTTTTTTTTTTTTTGCATGACGGCCTGGAGGATGGCTAGGTAACTCATTCAGTCAAAAATATTAGTCTTGATTCCAATAGTTTTCTCATCACCAAAGCAGGACTATATTCATGTGAATGGGATGTATTTGAACAATTTCAATTATGAATTTAGAGTAAAATTGATAGAAAGTCCTCTAATTTCATTTCTTCTCTCTCTACTCCTCTAATAGTACACATGACCTGTGTCTCTAGCAAATAGTTGGTAGTCCATTTTCAGCTT
This sequence comes from Ctenomys sociabilis, assembly GCA_004027165.1. NCBI lineage: Eukaryota > Metazoa > Chordata > Mammalia > Rodentia > Ctenomyidae > Ctenomys > Ctenomys sociabilis. Next base: position 48,388 of record PVKA01012644.1, on the reverse strand, counting down.
GTTTCTGTTTGCACCTTTGTCATGGTTGTGGCTTGATAAGTGTCCTTCACAACTTGTTATTAATTTATTTTGCTGGCTCAGCGTGCCCTGGGAGTGGGGCTAGCATGGCATGTGTGGGGTGGAGCCTTGGTCCTCTATGCCTGCCCACGCTTGCTTAAGCGGGCATTTTAGACTGCTGAGCTATCTCATCAGCCCATGTCCTTCACAATTAAAATAAATTCTACGTGTCCCCAATGCAATGAAGTTCTGAGATTCGTAATCTTCAAAGAAAAAACTTTCAAGTGACTCTATTTTATATGGATGTTGGACAAAACTATAGGTAAACAATGAAATAAAATCTAGAACAAATGAAACATAATGCTCCTTTACCTTAAAAAACATGATGTTGACTGATTATAAGATGGGTAGAACTATTATTCTATATAATCAATAAACAAATGTCATTTTTCACTGAGTAATGAAGAAGATGGGATGACAAGTTACTTAATCTCAAGCTCTGAAACATTTTTTTCTTTCTCATGCCAGTGAACTGTGTTTTAGCAGATTAAAAAAAAAAATTAATAATGGTCTGTGAGGTACCTAAGAACTTCATTAGCTTTTATAACATTGCCTTCGGCCCTGGGAAGGAAGTCTTTCCTACTGGTCAGGCTACCAGGAGTTGGGAGAGAGGTGAACGTTTAGGTCATTCCTACTTTGCGGTTACTAGTTCATAACTCAGACCTTTCACTCCTCCTCTTCAAACTTCCTTTCCCATCGCTTAAACCCACAGCTACAAGACAGAATTCACAACAGTTTCAAGGGCCATTTTAGTCATTTTCCTTGGCATTGACATAAAATACCTGGCATTCACAATATAAAGAAGTAGTATATTCTGGCCCACAGTTTTGAGAGATTTCAATCTACACGTGGCCAGCCAGGTCCAGAGCAAAATGGCACAGAAGAAGAGCCCAGCAGAGCCAAGCTGCTCCCTCACACCTTGACATAAGGAAGGAGAGAGGAGAGGAGCTGAGAACAAGGGACCCCTGGCAGGGCATGCCTTCAGTGAGCCTCCCTACCACTAAGAGCCAGTCAGCTCTCCCACTCTCATGATCCAATTACCTTCCAGACACCTGAGAGTTTGGGGTGATTTTAGATCTAAACCACAACAAAATTTTCCCTAAGCACAAGAGTACCTTTAGAACATCAACTAGCAAAAACTATTTAGAATTTTGGAACCTGAGAGCTATTATAGTTAACAGGTAGGAAAGAATGTCAGAGTTTCTCAGAGCCTCCATCACAATTTTGAAATGTATTCATAGCCACAGCTAACTTCCTTGGACGCATGGGTCAGACCAAGTCACTTCCGATAACGACCAATGAGATTCTACCAATGACATTTCTGAGCCTTTTTGACGAAGTCTGACCACTGTCCTCCTATACTTGGATTATGTCTAAAACAAAAATTGCTTTCATTTCTACCTGTGTACCTTTGACTCTAGGGACTTGACTCACAAGAGGATCCAGTTCAGCAGGGTCTGGCAAAGGTACAGCTGGATATTTGATCTGAACTCCTTAAGCTTCTGCCCTCTGACCTCCTTAAATACTGAGCTTTGTTTGCTCTTCCCCACACTTATTTCCTACACTGGCTTGCTTCTGATCACTGATCTTCCAGACTCCTGCAGGTCTCGCCTGCCATACACTACCAGGTCTGTACAGCTTTCCCACTCATCTCCCACTGTGAGCCCATTGGCCCCTATGGATGAAAAAGGGCAGTACAGTGAGTGTTCGGGCCAGTTTATCCCTACATCCAGTGAGAAGCATGTAAATGTTCTACATTGCCAAGGAAATCAAGAATGAATGTAAGAGAGTATATTTTTACATTCTATTAATGCTAATTAAAATTTTGCTCAAAGAGGCCATTGTTTGCAGTAACCATATCAGCAATGGAATACTGATTATTTATCAGTTACTATGCTAAGTATTTTACTTAGAACAAGTAATTTAACCCTTCAACTTTATGAGATGAAGACCACTGCTCCCATTTTATAGATGAAGATAATGAGAAATCAGAGTGAGGAAGCTCCTGTGACACTAAGAATGAGCAGGAGAAATGAGATTTTTTCTTTTAAAGAGAGACTTATTAAAAGTTTGCTTTATTTTTTTGTGGAACCAAGCACTAGTTACCAATTACAGCTACATATTTTTGTGTGTGCCTTCCAAACATTACTCCAGTTAGAACTGCCTTACCAGTAATCAAGTAATGAACCAGGTCATGGTGGTTGTGTCCATGGTTAGATTTTTCAGGTGATCCGGAACTTTTAATTGCTTGCTTTAGCTTTTAATTCTTGGTGACAACTCCAAATACGTAAGAGCTGAGAGGCCTCTGCTGCCCCCTGATGAAGAAATTCACAGCAAACAGACTCCAATTTTTTTGGTGTAATTACCATTGAGTATCTTGACCAAATAAATCCTGTAGCCATCAGAACATATGGACTGAGCAGCGCTGAGCTTCTCTGCTGGTCTGGCCATGTCTGCCTAGCCAGCGCACACCAAGCTCCATTTCATAACTGGAGCCCAGAAAAATACTGTTCTAAGACCTCCTGGGTGGTTGTACAGCGGCCTCAGTCTCTCCAGCAGCATCAGCTCCACTCTGTCGAGGAGCCAGCTATGCAAGGCCCGCAGGTCTTGGGGCACCAGCGGCTGACATCTCGGGCGCTTGCTGGTGGTGAGAGGAGGGGTGGACAGCTCCCGGTGTCCTTGTCCCGGCTGGCAGCGAAGGGCAGCTCTTCATCACTGTGCCCGACACCGCGTCTCACGCCAGCCACTCCCCTGGGGCCCCCTTCCCATGGCTCTGCTGGGTCCCAGCGCTCCACTCCAGAGCTGGCAACAGCCAGCCAGGGCTGACAGCGTGGAGGCTTCGAGAAATGAGATTGAATCCAGATGTGTCTACCCTTAAACCTGCTTTTGAATTAGTGGTCTTTGTGTGTGTTTGTTTCTTCTATACAAAAAGATTAAGTATTTTTTTTTCTTTTTTAAGATTAAGTATTTTTATTTCTAAAAGATGTATACTATATGAGGTCTATCCATTTCCCACATTAAAAGAGTGATAAGCCTCTGTTGATGCCACAAAACAGCTCCAACTTGAACAGCTTAGAAAATTTATATAGGGTAAACCATGTCTTTCTTAATCCCCACAAATAGGTGGAATTCTTAACGCCCTGTACTTAAGATTGTCACCTTTTTTTCAGATATGGCATTAGGTGGGTTCTACTCCTGGTGCCTGTATGTAATGAGAGCATTTACAGACAGATATAGGTACACTTTGAGGAAAGACCATGTGAAGAGACATGGGCCAAAGGCCATAGGACATTAGAGTTATGCTGCCACATGTCTGGGAATATCCCAGGCCATCAGATGGGGGAAAAGCTAGGAGGAGTTTTCCCTGAAGGTTTTAGAGGAGCAAGGCCTTGCCCACACCTCTATCTGAGTTGGACCTCCAGAAATGTGAAGTGATAGATTTCTGCTAGTATAAGCCATTAAACTGCTTCATTAGAGCAGCTCTGGACAACAGACACAGTAACTCAGGACTGATCAGCATTTTATATCAAAGTGGTAATGGGTTACACTGCTAATTAAGAATAATTTGACAGTATAAACTGGTTAAATGGGCTGGCCAGAGAGTTCAGTGGATTAAAGTGCCTGCTTAGGCAGATGCAGGGACGGGGGTTTGATCCCTGCCCTGCTATGTCAGCCCCACCCCTGGGGCACACTGTGTTGCCATTGAGACTGGGTGTGATGGTGCCCGCCTGTAATCCCAGTGCCTGGGAGGCTGAAAAATGGGAAGGTTCACTATGAGCCCAATCTGTGTAGTGAGACCCTGTAGACCCTTTACTAAATACATAAAAAGAAAAAAAATCTGATTAAAGAAGAATTATCATAAAACACTAACAGAAGAAAAGCATTTTGATAAAAGAAAATGATCCCTACTTAAGAACCTTATCCTGCTAGGCAAGGTGGAAAAAACTTGTAACCCCAGCATCAGGAGGCTGAGACAGGAGGATTGTTGTGAGTTCAAGACCAGCCGGAGTACAAGGTGAGCTCAAGGCAGCTTGAACCGCATAGTGAGATCATGTTGCAAAAAGACAGAAGGAAGGAGAAGGAAGAGGAAGAGGAGGAGGTGAAGGAAGAAAAGGAGGAGGAGAAAGAAGAGAAGGGGTACAGGAGGAGGAGGAGGAAGAGAAGGAAGAAGAGGAAAAAGAAGAGGAAGGAGAAAAAGAAAAAGGGGAATCTTGTGCCAAGAAATGGCATGATGAAGTTTTAGAACTGGTCTGTAGGGTTTGCCTTTCTCTAAAACTAAATGGTACTATATGCTCCCTCCCTCTCCCTCTCCTCTCTCTGTTCAGTTTGCTTTGGTTTCATTTCAGTTGTTTTTCTGATCCACAGCTTTGCACCATGCCATGCCAGGATTCCTATTTCACTGGCATCAACTTTAAATTTATCTTTGTTGTGGTTGCGGTTGTCATTGTTGCTGCTCCTGTTGTTGTACTGGAAATCAACCAGGGCCTGCTATGTTAAGCTAGTGCTTGACCACTGAGCCATTCACCCAGCTCCCTTTACTTTTTGTTACATTTTAACATGAGACTAGTTGATTTAAATAGTGAATTAAGATAGGGGCAATGACGTGCAGATGTATTTGCAGAATATCACAAAAAACGTAAATTCAACACTAAAACATTCTTAGAGCACTGAGGGTCTGAGAGACACTCTCCCTTTTCTCCTGCTTTTAAATCCCCAGCCAGCTTCCCCTTCTAGCCAACTCTCCACTTCTATTCTTCCTTGTTCCTTTTCTTTTTTTTTTCTTTCCTTTTTTTATTTTTGTATTCAGGACAGGGTATACAAGGTGTACAGGGTCCCGCTGCGTAGATCAGATTCATAGTGATCCTCCTGTTTACAGCCTCCTAAGTGCTGGGACTACAGATGTGCGCTACCATGCCCAGTCTCAATCGCTCTCTCAGTGTGCTCCAGGGGTGGGGCCCATTTGACAGGCCTGGGGGATTGAGCTGCCAGCCCCTGTGTCTAAGGAGATGCTTTAATCCGCTGAGCTAACTGCACAAAATACCAAAATAACTTAGTTTTGGAACCAAGCCTATTATCATAGAACAAGGATGCATGGATGTGACACACCACACCTGATACACTCCTAGTTACCCGCAGGTGCTGTTGGTTCTCAACCAGTGAGTCACACTGGGTTAGCTACCATCCTAAGTTCATTTTGCCAGTACTCTCAATTATTACTACTTTTAGGCTAATCCTTAATAAATGGAAAAGCAAAAGTAGCTATGACATGAGTCAATAGTTCTTATTTACAGAATTGAGAGTCAAAAATACACTTGATAGAATAAATTTATTGGGTTATAATTTAACTTATCTTCCCCTATTCAGCTATTAACCACTTGGCATGAAATTTTTATTCATCTTATCAGCCAGAACAATGCCTGGTATACAGCAGGACTCAAAACTTGTTCAGTTCATGGAAAAGTCATACTAGAGCAAAAAAACAAATTACTCCATAACTACTGGAAATTGTTATATAGCACTGGCTACTGAAAATACTGATAGAATGGCTGAGTGTTTAAGGTTAAATGTTTGTGATATAGTTAAAATACTATGTTTAAATATTTGAAGTGATCTACTGAAAACTAAGAAATCTATTTATTTATTTACTTGTTTATTGTGGTACCAGGGATTGAACTCAGGACCCTGTGCTTTGTCTCCAAGAAACTTATAATTGCTCAGAAACTCAAAAAATTTCATCGCTGTTTTTTTAGTCTATAGGAGCAGGAAGTCACAGTTAAGTATACACACATTACTCACGTTTCTTTTTTTAAACATTACTCATGTTTTATGCTGAACATGAGGATCAGGATCCAAACACCTGCTTCATTAGTTTGATAATTAAGTAACCAAATAATCATTCTCCTTTCTAATGTCCTTGAAAGTTAATTTAAAATGCATTAGAATAGTATTTTACTTTGAGCTGTTCAGTACCAAAGTATACTCTATGAAGTGAAAATCAGACTAGCTTGTTAGATTATACCCTAACATACAATAGGAACACACATTTTGTAAAGATAAATATTTTTAAAAATACTTGCATCCACAGGGAAAATAATTATTATATTGTTTTGTTTGTTTCTCAACTAGTAAATAAAAATTATGAAAAATACTGAGATTGTAGCTAGTTTTCCTAAATTAGAATCTTAAACAATAAAAATGTATTCTATCATACCCCACCTTTATTTTCAAAAGAACTTTAAAAGACATATCAATAAATTCATATATTTTCCATATCTGCTTCTTGGCCAAACCAAACCAGAGCCTATATATGCATTATAAAGTCTACAGTATTAGTGAAAAGGTGAACTTATTTTTAAGAACAGACTATGCTATCATCTTTTCCTATTTAATCATAGATGAATGACATTTGCTATTTTCTAGTGAAACACTAGATGAGAAAAGGAGAAACAGGGGGAGAGAGAGAGACAGAGACAGAGAGACAGAGAGAGAGACAGAGACAGAGAGAGAGACTGTCAAGTTCTGTTGCAGTTCTAAACAGTTCCAAAAAAAAATCACTATCTGATATGTACACTTGACAGCAAGAGAATAATCCCAGAGTGATTTAAATTCTAATATTAGCAATTCATCCAAAATCTTTTGCTTTTACTAGATAAGATTTATTGCTTTAGGAAAAAAAAGATAATTTTATTTAGTAGTCACTACTTTATATGTTTGAAATTATCTTTCTCCTAATTGACTTACTGTGTCATTTAAAGAACTCCAAAACTGCAAAAGAGGTTGTTTAGTGAAAGCTTAATAAAAGTATTATGTACTATCAATTGCTGAAGCTACACTGTTCGTACATTTCTCCAGAACTCCTCCATCACTACTGTTACTACAGGGAATATGTCAGAGTAATACCAGTTATTAAAAAAGTAAATTTTCAATAGCTTTTAAAATTAAAGCAATATACTCCATTGAATTCACAAGTTTCCCCATTTAAAGATATATATATATATGTAAAGACATATATAAAGATATATAGAGATATAAAGATATAATACAATATATGCCAAAGAGCATACACAGACTACAATCATAGAAATATTTTTATGTATTTTAACTTCAGATATCTCTTGTCATTGCTGGAGACAAATTTCTTAGCAAGAAAAACTCAAATATGTATCAGGTAGATACAATATCATACACATAGACACACACACACAGACACACACACACACACACACACACACACAAAGTCAGAGTTGGAGGTAGCCCAGGAAGAGAAAATAAATCATTCACTGCAATTTGAAGTGCAGGGCCGGATTCAACGCTGAGCCCAGGAGCCGAGCTGGAAGCCACGCTCTCCCTAGACTCAGACTGAGGATGATGCATGCTGCCTTACACGGCCCTTTCCTGTAACGGAGCCCTCGCTAAACAGGGCTATCTCCTTTAAAGATGCGATACAATTTAGTGCAGTTGTTAGTTCAATTCCGGGACTCTCCTGAGCCAAGACTATCAATCACGCTGAGCAGTGGAATTATTCATACAGTTCAGTGCTCTGCACTGCTGTTCACAAGAGACTGAAGAGATACGATCAAGCTCATTTAATTTAGACTTGAGGCTGGACGTGAACTGCACTCCCAGCGGAACAGTACTATTTATCTATTGAACCACCCAATTCCTTAAGTTTTGTTAAAGTGGTTTCTGATGGAAGATCCTTTCAGGATGCTTTTGCATTGAAGAGGAAAATGTAATATTATAAAAATTTGCTAATCTATGTAGCAGCAAGGGATTCCCAAGTTTGAATACAAGCTGCTGAAAGGCAGAGGAAAAACAAAATTAATGAATAGGTTCCAACTATTTTCTGACCTACAATAAAAGTGTAAGGTGTAATTTTTAAGTTCTATTTCCGTTGGCACTGGCTTGCAATAAGAGACCGGGTTAACAAGTAAATAAATAATGCCTTGCTGTATACGAAGAAAAACTAATTTGTTAGAAAATGAGTCTCTGCCTCCAATGAGTCTCAGAAGTGTGCAGTTAACGGATCATCACCCCTATGGTTTCAGGTTCAGCTGTGTGGGCGCTCCTGACGCTTGTGTTTAATGACAGACCACATTTGTGTGCTTGTGAAATGCATGGAGCATTTTTCTCCTAGGATTCATCAGCAGAAAGCTGGAAACCAGAGGAGAATTCTTGGAAACTGAAAGCAAAGCCAATGGGTTCAGGCAAGAAAAGCTACATAACGGCCAGAAGGAAACTCGCTGCTCATGCTAGCTCCGCGCTCCCCTGGAAGACTAAAACAACAGCAAAAGGTCACACAGACTTACTTTTAAAAACCATCAGCTGGAAGAAACTCTTGAGCTGTTTTCTCTGGAGTGTTGGAACCCTGTAACTCATGAATGGGCTTTAAATAAATTAGCATGTAAGCAAAACCACTTGATTTAGAAGGAAGACGCACACTATTGACCACCAAGGTTCTGTGCGAGACTCAGTTTCACAATGAAGAGGTTAAAATCCTTCATTTCATTTATTCAGAGGCAAACATCCCATCAGTTTCCATTTGAATCTTTTTTAATATTAATTAAAAGCTGTACTGTTTGCTTGTTTTCCTTAAATGCTAAAATAAGTTTATTTTCATCTGAATCTGTATGGGCCTTTCATTTTAACTATTTTCCCTTTCCACATTGAAAGAACTATCAGGGTACATATATTGGGTGCTTTCCTACATGAGGTTTACAGCTTACAATAATTAGCTTTGATTGAATCCAGGAACAATCAGACATTTGTAGCACTTTTACTTCAGTTCATTCACAAAGAGCAAATGGATTTGAATAGATTAACATTTTATAACAATGAAACAAATTTTGAAAAATGAACATATATCCTGATTCACAAATGTTTTTATGTTTGGGAAAAGCAGCATGTGATTCACTGAACAAACTATATGTCCCCATAGTTGTGTAGCATCTCAGTAAAGATTAATACATCAAGATAAAAATGTCCAGAGAAAAAATGGAAATTGAAATTTTAAGTTGAAAGCGTATGCTTTCACCAAGATAACCCAAAGTCTACATTTTCAAAAAACAACTGAAAAAAATATATAAGAGCAATTGTAAAATATGCAAAAATTGCAAAAGCAAGATTTCTTTTAAGATGAAAGTATGAATTTTTATGCTTTTTTCTAATGTATTTGTGTATTTTAGTAAAATTTACACTCGTGGCACCCCTGAGTCACCAGGACCTCATTATCCTCTGTGGACCAGGGAGTGCCTGGGGTACCCCCAAGAGAGTCAGGTCCTCCCAGTGTGCTGATGGAGCCCAGACCCAGAGGTTGTAGGCTTCTTTCGCACTATGCTTTCTGTGACCTCCACACACCCTGAAAGTAAGCTTATAGGGAATGAGATGAGTGATTAAAAAATGAACCACCGACCAGGGAAGTGTAACACGCTAATGTTTAATATGTTGTGTAAATTAAGATATAAATCAGCAAAATAACAAAAAGCTGTCAAAATTTCTAAGAGAAGTTAGATTTCTTTAACCCTATAATAAGCTTATCCAATAGCACTGCCTTAATATGCAAGTGTACAATGACAGAAAAGAGGACAGGCTGAGCCTGGGTATGGGGGCACATGTGTCTCTGGTGAGTGGACTGACTGGAACCCAGGAGACCCAGAAGAACCGCTGAGAGGCTAGTGGTGTAACTGGCAAGACCAGCAATATGGAAGTGTCTGAAGCAGCAGTGAGGGGCCAGCAGTTGGCTCTGGAGAACCCCACCAACAGATGAGCAGGCCCCACCCCCACATCCAGTGGCCAAGAGCAGCTCCACAGCCAACACAACTCCCATGACAAACTTGGCTGGAGGACCCAGCACATTTCTGGGATCTCATGTGGACACTAGCACAGAGCTGTGAGCACCAGATATTTTGTTACTTTTATTTACATTTCCTCACACAATGGACATACATTTAGAATACAGAATTGAGAAAGATCAAACCTCTCAAATTTAAAGACCCAATCCAAAAATGGGCATCTCAGATGAAGTGCTGTGATTGGCAAAGACACATGTGTAAGAATACTCAACATCGTTGCTCATTCAAGAGACATAAATTAAAACAACACTGAGATTCCATCTCACTCCCGAAAGAACGGTTGTCATCAAGGAGTCAGCCAATAACAAATGCTTGGGGAGCTCTGGGGAAAAAGGAACACTTCTACCGTGTGTGTGGGGGGGGAGTCTAGACTGGCACACCACTGTGGAAAATCAGTTTGAAGATTTCTCAAAAACTGGGATCAAAGATCACATTTGGCCCAGCTATTTCCCTTCTAGGCATTTTCTTAGAAGAATTAAAAGCATACCACAGTGTGGTATGCTTTTAATTCATGTTTATAGCAGCACAATTTGTAATAGCTAAATCTGAGAACAACCTAAATGCTCATCAAATAAGAAATGGATAAAACAAGATGCATTTTTATGTAATGGAGTATTAGCCAGCCATAAAGAAAGATAAACTTGAGACCTTTATAGGTAAATGGATATAGCTTGAAACCATACTCAGAAATGAAATAAATTAGGCTCACATGTGTTAATGTTATACTGTCTTCCTAGTGTAAGAAGCATAAGAGCAAGCCAGATAGTTTAGCAGATTAAAGTGCCTGTTTAGGCAGATGCAGGGACCAGGGTTTGATCCCCCCACCTACCACGTCAGCCCCATCCCTGGGCGTGCTGAGTCAGCGATTGAGACTGAGCATGGTGGCATGCACCTATAATCTCAGAGCATGGGAGGCTGAAAAACAGGAAGGATCATTACAAATCCAATCTGTATAATGAGACCCTGTAGACCCTGGGCTAAATACATAAAAAAAGGATAAAAGTAAATGAGATCCAAAATGTAAAAAAGATATTGGGAAGTGGGAAGACAATGCTCAAAAAGAAAGAGAAACTGGCATGGGAGAAAGTTGTAGAATGGGGGAAAAAAAAAGAAAAAAAATATATATTATGCAAGACAGTTAAGATATGCTACTAATTTCTATTAGTTCATTAAAAATAAAGGCTTTTGTTTATATTGTTTGATCAACTTTTTGTCTTTTGTATTTAGGACATTGTGTACAGGGTCTCAATGCGTAGATGGGACTCAGTGATTCTCCTGTTTTCAGCCTCCCAAATGCTGGGATTACAGGCATGCATGACTATGCCCAGGCTCAATCTCAGTCTCAGACTGTCCTGCGAGTGGGGCTGGCCCAGGGATCAAACTCTTGTCCTACTTTGGTCAATTTTTGAAGCCTGTATCTTGTAACATGAGCAACTACTTTGACAATCACAATAAGCAATGTACTATTGTTACTTTCCTACTATCTTGTCTTAAAATTTCATATCACTTTTTTTCTCCTTAAAATAGAAAGAATCAAGGTGAAAATTTAAACACAAAGATTAAATTTGTCTTGCTCTCCCTGTGACTTCTTTTTCTTCTTTTCTTTCATGGTGCATGTTGGTAATACAGAATGGTAGGGCTCATTTTGGCAAAGTGGTGCACACATTTAACATAAGGTAATCTTTTTCATTTATTTACTTACTTATTTAATGTATACAGGGTCTCATCACGCAGTTCAGACTCGTAGTGATCTTCCTGTCTCAGCCTCCCCTCCCCAAGCAGGGATTACAGGCAAATTCCATGACACCCAGTTTCTATGGCTGCCTTGGTATTTCCCAGGTTTTGGAGCTGGCACAGTATGCAGTACCAGGGATCAAACTTGGACCCTTATGCTTGCCAGGCAGGTGCTTAGACCACTGAGCTATCTCTCCAGCCCAAGGTAATCTTTTTCTATCTTATTACCCCCTCACTTTTTCCTCTTCCCTCTCTGATTTCCATCTTCAAGGCCAATAGTTTACATCCTAATTTCCTGTCAACTTTTCTTTTCTAGCTTCTTATTTATTAATATTCTCATGTTTTAAAAAATGTAGAATTTGACAAAAAAGTATCTCACTTTCCTTCACATCATGGTCTCTAATTCTAACCATTTCCTTCAAAGGATACAATTTTATTCTTTTGTTCTGAATAATAATATTGTGTAAATATGCTATTTTTTATCATGCCTCTGTTGACAAGATTGAAGCTGCTTCCATAGCTTGTCAGTTGTGAATTGTACACTGTAAACGAGAGTATGCATTTATCACTGTAGTATACCAAATTTATTTCTTTCAGAAATACACCCAAAAGCTGTATAGCTGGATCAAATAGTATTTCTATTTTTAGTATTTTGAGGATTCTCCATACCAATTTCCATAGCAGTTGTAGGATCTCACATTTTCATGAACAATATAGGAATTTTTTTTTATTTTTGTACTTTAGGGTGTTCAGGGTCTCACTATTAGATCGTACTCATAGTGATCTGCCTTTTTACAGCCTCCCAAGAGTTGGGCTTACAGGTGCGCACTACCATGCCCAGTCTTGGTTGCCATCTCAGCGTGCTTCGAGGGCAGGGCCAGCACTGGAGGCCCAGGGATTGAACACCCAGGCCCTGTATCTGCTTGCAGGCATTTTAACCCACTGAGCTATTTGGCTGGGCTTAGGAATTTTTAAAATTTATTTTTAGAAAGAAGGCACAAGGTATAAGCATGATACCTTGTCTAAACAATATTAGCACAAATTTTCTTTCCAAGGAAGTACGAGAAGCTAGCCACATAACTATCTTGACTATTTCTTCCTTTCCCCTTTCCCCCTCAGAGTTTGTGTCTTCTTTGAACAGCTTCTTCCCAGCTCATAATATCTATCATACAGTTCAGATCCTCTTATTCAGTTTTTCACACTAGTGAGACAATATGATGTTTACACATGTGAGTCCATTTATGAGTATGGTCTCTAGTTGCATTCATTTACTCATTAAAGTATTTTTTATGGTGGAATTATATTTAAAAAATAAAGAAATCCATTATATAAAAAAAACACATCTTTTTTATCTGTTTCTCAGTTGATAAGAATAAAGTAATTTCTTGAGCAGACACAATAAGGTTATTGGCTTCACAGGATCAAGATCCCAAAAACATTCAAGCCATTTGGAAATAGAAACTCATGAGACTTTCAAAGAGAAAGTCTCTTACAAGGAGAAATAACTCTTAATATGAAAGGATTTCTACTCCTAGGTGTCCTAAATTAACTGTACTACTTCAAACAAAAACTTACACAGAATATTAAACAGAAAATATAAAGATATTTGACAGTAAACAAGGCATCTAAGATCAAAATCTCAGGAAAAAGGAAAATGTCTGCATTTATAAATGGTTTTTCTCCTTGACATATATTTCATTTCATAGGCATGGAGGGTGGATAAGAAAGAGTGGTTCAGAACTTCTCAGTACTCTGAGTTGGGGAAAATTCTGTAATTAGCCTTGACATTGATGACACATGCTCTAGATCACCAAGAAAAGGCAGCCACAGAGAAGTGAGCCAAGTATCTGTGCATGTTCCCTAGAGAAATTGGCCATACCCTCAGCTCCACTGTCTTAAGAGAGACCTGGAAAGCATTCATAACATTCTTCAGGAGACTAAGTACAGATATGCATACTGATCTTGAGCATTTGGTACGCAGTAAAACACCCTAGGAAATTGGTATGTTCGATCCCTGGGCCTGCAGTGCTGGCCCTGACCCCAGTGCATGCTGAGATGGCAACTGAGACTGGGCGTGGTCATACGCACACGCACCTGTAATCCCAGCTCTTGCAAGGCTGTAAGGCAGCAAAGCAAGGGAGGCTGGGGAAGACCTAGGAGATGACAAAGCATTCATGTCAGTAAAATGCAGATCAGATCTGCATACTGATTTTGAGCATTTAGTACCTAGTAAAACACCTTCAGTTCAGTCCTCCTACAGCTCAATTTGCACAAGAGTAGGAGACTGTTTAGTCTTAGTTCTCCAAAGGAGGCCATAATTCCAGTCTAGGGAAAGGCTGGATAGTACAAGCGTTTTATAAAGCAACACACAGCAGTTTGAGAATAGAGCCTGGCAGGTAGAGAGATGGTAAGAGAAAAGGATTAACATGCTCAACGAAAGCCAAAGAACTGCAAGGGAGGCTGGGGAAGAGCTAGGAGATGACAAAGCATTCACGTTAGTAAAATGCAGTAGATGTTTAGGCACTGGTGTCTAATAATTTGTTTTGATTTGCTGTGATGTGCTGTATCCTCTATTTCCCAAACTCCCAGTAAAGAGCACGATATCTAGATCCTTATGCCAGTGGTCCACCTGGAGATGAACAAGGATGGGGCAGCATGGGGCACACAGGAAAGGTGGCATTGCATGGAGGATGGCAAAGGAAGATCTGACAGAGCAGGCACTCACAGAAAGAGAGCCAGAGGTAATTAACCTCATAGAAGTCCTTGGAATTCCTGGAAGCAGGAGGAGGAAAACAGCTGCTGAATTTCTCCTAGTCCAGTGGGTCAGACCTTAAGCTACTGTGCTTTAACACTCAGGAGAGGCTCACCCTGAAAGAATAGATGTCAAGACGCTAGAGGAAGAGATCTAGGACAGCATACCCTCAGTCTCACACACACATGTCAAAAGGGAACCCCGTTCACCACATTTGTTAAGCAAGAGCAGCTTTGCCTATATTTTTTGTTTAAAAAATAAAATTTGAATTTTGAAAACATTCATTATATCCTGTGCCAGCTTCTAAAAGCCTAATAAAAACTCATTTCCCTTGGTTTGGGAGGGTACTGATGTACCACACATGATCTTCCGTGGCAAGGGGACATACAGTGATCATTGTCATTGATTTCCTTCAAACCTTCATTGCTCGAAAGAAAAGAAAGGAGCAAACAAAGAAATCAAAAGCGAGAAACCTACGTACAAAAACAAATCAGCAGCAGAGTCACTGTCATTTGCCTCCGCAGCTGAGAAATGAGGCCAGCCTAGTGCAGGAAGATGCCTACATCAGGTACATGGCAGAAGACAGTGGAAGTGAGGATGTTATTTTCATGCGTTGTGAAAAGTAAACTCCTCTTTGATGCTATCTGTTTCATAAGCAATCTTTGGTTTTAGATTCAAATTAGGGGAGGGAGGGAAGCAGTGGGGGAGGGAGGTAAGAGGGAGAGGGAAACAGACTACAGAACCACGTACCAATGTGAATTAGACAAAGAAAATGGAATGAAGGGGCCAGGGAGATAGCTGAGAATAAGTGCTTGCCTGGTAAGCACAAGGTCCTGAGTTCTATCCCTGGTACTGCAGAAAAGAAAGAAAGAAAAGAGAGAGAGAAACAGAGAGAGAGAGAATGGAATGAAGCATGAGTCAAACACCTATGAACAGAGCATTCCAAATTTCTGTCTTGCCTATAACAAATGTAGGGATTTAGAAATTTGGGGTTCCATTTTATTTTTTTTTTCTAAACCTGCTTTGATTTCTATTTTGAGGTCAAGATCTTACCATGACCATCTCAGGGACTTCTCTGAGATTTAATATAAATACCTGTGAAGTGAAGCAATGAAAAGATTTGCTCTTGATGTTTCTTTTCCACCACAGTATTCTATAGCTTCAGGTCCATGACCCAGAGGAAGTAGAAAAATTCATTATGAGGAGTGTTTATATGCAATTAGAATTAGCAACAAATTTAAATTATGGGTTTGGTTCAGCTTCATTTGAGAAAATACTTTAACATTCTAGTTTTGATTTGCTTTAATAATTTTAGAAAATATAATTATCAGTATGAACTAATTTATCTCATGGTTCTTAATTTAAGCAAAAGACTGACAGTAGGCACTAAATAAATTTTGCAAATTAACAACCTAAATGTAATTATGAATTTAAAGTAAAGCCTAAGTAGAAATAAAATGAAAGCCAAGCACAGAAGACAGTGTTCAATAACATAATGGCTAAAGAAGTATGCAGTTACAGCCTATTTTAGAGTCAGCTAAGTGAAAACAACTGCCTACCGCCATCAACTATGTTAACTTCATATCAAGCCAAAACATGTTACAGAAAATTGTCCATCCATGACAGTGAAGTGGTTTGATAGAACAGAATGACACATACATACAAAAATACGTATGAGAAATAGAAAATGGGGCACAGAAAAAAAGAATAAAGAATGGGGGAGGGGAGGAAAATGAGGAGAAAAGACACAGCAATAGGGAAAGTGTGAAAAAGGAAAAGAATAAAGAAAAGGTGGAGAAAAGCAAAAGGGATAAGGAATAAACAAAAGAAACTTTTTCCCAGGAACAAAAGGAGGGAAAGCAAAGAAAAGCTTAGATGCCTATCCTTTTCTTTCCACCCAGGAACTTCCAAGGCTCTGCCAGGTTTGGCCCTAGGCCCATGTAAGGTTAAAATGTAAGTGGCAGCAAATCCACTGCACAGCTCTAAGGAGGAGGGGTATCATATTATGCCTTTCTTAAATTTCCATGATCTAGATTTGAAGTCGTGCAATGACAAGCTGTTATTAAATATGCAATATTATCGTGAAAGGGACACTACTCCTTTCATTGCTTTAAGATATACTAGTTGCTTGTGATATTCTGGTAAATGTGTCTGCAAGCCTCACGGTACTAGGTTTCTGACTCATTTGTAACTCATGGATGAGAAATCCTTTTTGAGAAGCAAAACTGGTGTGGGGCATGAGACTTAAAACAGCAAGAGAATGAAATCACTTTTTTGTTTTTTCCCAGAACTGGGGATTGAACTCAGGCCCTTGTGCTTATGAGATCACTTTTGACTTTGATGTGGCACCTGCCTAAAAGTAAATGTGAAGGTCCACCTGCTCACCAACCTGAGATCTGGAGACATCTCTTAACCTCCATATGGGGTCCTTTGTATCTTCCCATTCTTCAAATGCGGGGTTTCCCAAGGTTCTTCACAGCCTTCTATTCTTGCCCTATTCTTGTCTAGAATCCACATGGGATGTGACCCTTGAAAAGTGATATTTTGAACATAGTAGGATAATTTCATTAAAGCTAATTTTTCTGATTTCATTTTACTTTTCAAAATTAAGACACTAGAGACATCTGAATCATTTGTAGGAAAACAGATATACCTTGAGACTATAATCTTGAGTGGAATCAGACACCCAAGTTTAATATCACATTGCTTCTTTTGTGTGAGAAACACAAAGGGTGAATAGACAGCAGAACAGAGAATAGATATTGGGGAATAGGAAGAGCATATTTAAATGGGAAGCAGATCAAGGGATGTGCAGGGGAGGGGAAGGAAGTGAAAAGAAAAAGAGAATAGAAGAAAAAAAATCAATGCTTTTATAAATGAGGAGGGGAAAAGAAAAAAGGAAGAATTGAGATATATTATGAACAGGTACAAATGTCCTATAATGAATATGAATAACATATATGACAAACATGTACTAAAAAATTTTTTTTAAAAATTATTTCTTGTGACAGTTTAGCTTGGGAGCCATCAAAAGGATTAGTAAAACACACTTCTGGGGGTGTCTTGGTGGGCCAGGAAAGCATGATATTGAAGTCTATTTCTGATTCTCTGGTCCTTTCCTCTGTGGTACCATTCCCTTGCTCTGCTTCCTGGTGTCTAGCAGCTAAGTTACTGTGCTCCACCATGCCCTTCTGTCATGATGTCCCTGTGTAGAGCTAGCTGAACATGGACAGAATTTCTCAAACCATGAGTCAAGTGAACTCTGTTGTGTCACAGGTAGTCAATGCTGGGACCTGAAAGCTAACTAATATGCTTATGTTTTTCCTGTTATAATTCTATGAGGCAGTGCTATTGTTCCCTGCCTACCTCAATAGTCTTATCTGTACCTATACAGTACTATCTTACAACTAAAAGCTCAGATCTTACTTGAGATTCAAATCGACATATTTCCTTGTGATGGTCTGGACAACTGTACTATGGATCTCTGCTGTTCTATGGAAAGGAGAAGAAAATGCTTCATTTGTTTCGTCTCCTTTTTTAATGGTTTCTCCTTTTCCTTTCTTAATTTCTTTCTTTTTTTACGTAGTTAGTACAGTGTCTACAGGATCTTACTACCTAGATTGGATTTGTGATCCTCCTGCTTCCAGCCTCCTGAATGCTGTAATTATAGGCGCACACCACCACACCCAGTCTCAGTCGCCTTCTCAGCGTGCCCTGGGAATGGGGCCAGCATGACAGACTGGGGGTTCAAAGCCCTGGCCCCTGAGTCTGCCTAAGTAGGCACTTTAATCCATTGAGCTATCTGGCTTGCCCTCTTAATTTCTTATATATTTGTTTCTCGTTTTTTTTTTTTTTTTCCCAAGGACAGGGTCACAAGGTATATAGGGTCTCACTGGGTAGATTGGACTTGCAGTGATTCTCCTATTTACAGCCTCCCAAGTGCTGGGATTACAATCACCATCTCAGACAGCCCCATGGCCAGGGCCGGCCTGGCAGGCTGGGGATTGAACTCCTAATCTTTGCATCTGCCTAAGCAGGTGCTTTAATCCCCTGAGCTATTTGACCAGCCCTAAACTAATTTCTTTCTTTCTTTCTTTTTCTTTTTTTAATCAGGGATTGAAGTCAGGACTTTGAGCTTACCAGGCAAGTGTTTATTCTACTGAGCTATCTTCCTGGCTTTTTCTTTTTTCTTACAATTTGCATACATATATCTGGTAATATGAATAACTGGTTGGAAGATAACACTATCCATTACAACAAATACTGTGAAATTCATATTACTTTAAGTGAAATTTTGTATCACTTGTAATTTTTGTTTTAATACTATTTTGTACTCCTTTAAAAATAAAAATAATATATATGTCTTATATATATCCTATACATTCTATATATATAGTTTTGCTACTCTAGTCATCACTTTCAAACTCAACATATAAATTCAATATATCTTTCTCACCACAGAACTATTCTTTCTCTTTCTTCCTCTCATGCTATTGACTTATTTAAGCCAAAGACTCAGAAATTGACTTTGCTTTTCTCTTTTTGAACATTTAATCCAGTCTTTCCGATGCATGTTTTATTAAAAATTCAAGTAAAGCTGTGAAAGTGAGTAGGCTTCTTTGTAAATGAAAATAGAGAATGAAGACATTCGCTGTGATATTACAGGTGCATACTTTCAGATGAGTTGTTTGGTTTTACAGAATAAAGAGACAGTTCTTAGAGCATTAGGAACAGAGGTAATGTTTGGAAACCATCCCTGATAGATTTTGTAACTAAAACATTAAATTGTTATAGAGACAATAAATTAGCTAGGCATCTTCATGTTTTGGATGACACAGTAAAACATGTCCCGGTATCACTGACTTGGTAGTATTCAGTGTCAGAAGGTCTCATCACTTTTATTCTCAGTAGATTTACAGGGTATAAGGCAGTGCTTATTCAGGGGAACTAGGTGAGTCAGAGCAATATTGCATTAATAGCTTTGATGCACACCAAACATTATAACAAAATCATATTGAGGGAATAGCAAAATTTGCTTAATATATTTGTAAGCAAATTGAGCTCTAACATCTCATTTATGAGAGATCTATGGAATTCTTGTGTGTAATGGTCATAGTTGATTGTTTTTCTGAAAAAAAAGTAATTGTAAACTATATTTGACTTTGCTTACATAGTCTTTGGATTTTGGGTGTAAATTTTGTGACATATTATCTAATAACATAACAAATGTCACCATCATACTGTCCTTCAAATTCAGATCATGCAGGTAAATTCTCAAAATTTTTTCTTTGAATAGATTTGGGGATTTGAAATTTGTTATGGTTGTGTTTATACTGATACTCCTTACTGCCATAGTTCTTCTGCACTATTAATAATTTGTCTCAAGTGATAAGTCATATTTCAATACCTACAAAACAAACTAACAAAATTTAAAAATATGTGGGACTCTGATGCAGGTATTCCAAAATAAAATGCGAAAGACAATTCAAGAAAACCATTTACTTCCTTCCCGGACAAAGTCACACTTGAAGGATCATTTAATAAAATTGTCAGTTTCAGGAATCTCTAAAAGTCTTCTCTTCACAAAGAATAACATAAGACAGAATTTCTATTTTTCTGCATGGTATATTTTTGTATTTTTTAATGCTATTTTTTAGTGTTTTGAGGAAGAAGAGTAAATCTAATCCGCTTGGCTGGACATAGGAGCTGTATTGGTCTGAAGATGATGAGAAAGGTGAAAAGATCCAAGATTTTCTATGTACTGTAACTAGTAATTTTTTGTAATATCAACAGAAATGCAGATTTTCTACGATTTTGTGAATGGAAAGAAAGGCTGTCACATAGCAAGTGGTAGACTCTCAGAACAGATCCTCCTGCTTGGTGAGGCTGAAGCTAGCATACCCTACCTGAGTTAGAAAGATGAAATATGTGCCATATGCCATGCCAGCCCCGCCCCCAGGCATGCTGAGCCCACCACGGAGTCTGGGTGTGGTGGTGCAAGCCTGTGATCCCACTGCCGGGGAGGCTGAAAACAGGAGAATCACTTCAAGCCCGAGCTGCGCAGTGAGACCCTGTACCAAATATATAAATGAAAACAAAAAAAGAAAGATGGAATGTATGTCCTGGAGGCTGAGGTGACCAGAGGCCAGAGGACAAAAGAGAAGAGATATTTTCTGTCAGGAGACTGAGTACACTCTAGAAATAGACACAGCTTGGCTGAACATTCACTCTGCGTACAGAAGAGACTCTTTGAGGCTGAGAATGAAGTAGAGGAAGCTACATTATGTTCTCATTGGACACATACAAACCCTGTAATTCATGAAACATTGATATTCAGACAAATATTGTATTTATAATGAACAAAAATACACTCTAACAATTCTTGGATTCTGCTGAGCAAAAATTCAATGAAAGCTCTGGAAATAAAATGATGCTAATGAATATTTATATGTATCTCAAACTATCTGGCACTGAATCTGCAAAGTTAAGATTTGATATCTCTAACAGAAATACCAGGTATGTGCAGGTATTATATACTCTTAAAAATGCAGATCATAATGAGAAGAAAAATTAATCTCTCTAAACTGACTCAATATGGCTCTACGTATACTAGATTCAGCATATACTAGAATTAGGGCACAAGAACAGTAACAGCATCGTAACACTATATCCCACCTGTTCAAGAAGAGAAAGACTGAGCATGTTAATAAGCACTAGTGATATTTAAAACATTATTTTTTTTCTTTTTGGTACCAGGCATCAAACTCAGGACCTTGCGCTTGCCAGTCAGGCTCTTATGCCACTGGGCTATATCCCTAGTCCCCATTCCAGCCCCCAATTTTGCATGCTTGTAGCTGGTAATATGAACAACTGATTTCAAGACCACATTATGTAATACAGCTACCATTGTTGAATTACTATTGATTTGTTTGTTGAAATTCAGTATCTAATTCATTTCTAATTTTTTGCTTTGCAATTTTGTATTCTATTTAAATAACAACAAGAACAACAACAATAACAATAGTAAAGAAAAGAAAAGCACTAGTGCTATAGTAGGCATAGGTGATGTAGTGAGAAACCCATTGGATAAAACCAACAGCTATCACAGAAGAAATAATTAGTGAGCTTGAAGATAGTAACAACAGAACACTTGCGAAAGAAACCTGAAAGAAAAGGATTGAAAAACTGCAGGGAAAACATCTATGCGGTGTGAGATCAACCCAAGCAACCTGATTCATATGGAATTAGTTTCTTGAAAAGAGGAAAGAGCAGAAAGTACAAGAAAATATTCTTAAGAAATACTGACCCAATTTTCCCAAACCCAGTAACAGTACATATCCATAACCTAAGAAGTTTAATGAACTCCAAAAGAAAACTATGTCAAGGTATAGCATAAGCAATTCTGTAAATCTAGTAAGAGAAAACTCTAAAAGTAGTCATAGAAAAGGACAGACTACAGGAGAGCAGCAAGGGCCAGCAGGTGTCTTGAACAAGGTGAGACAGGCCAGAGGCACAACAGCAGCCTTTGAAGTGCTGAGGCTTCACAGCTCAGAATTCTGTGCCCACCCAAATATCTCATAGACAAAAGTAAAATAAAAAAGTGTAAAGGAAAAGTTGAGGAAGAATTTTTTTATTGTTTTGATTTTGAGTACTTCAGGCTTCCTCAAGGGCAGGTCTCTCGCAGCTTCTGGAGCTGGGAATCGAATCGCGGTCCTATGCACCTGACTGCATTTGCCCAAGCAGTGCTTTAAACAACTGAGCTACCCAGCAAGGCCTGATAGAAAAGTTGAAATGATTCTTCTGAATAGAATTGAACTACAGGAAATGTAATAGGAATTCCTATGGGTGGTAGGAACGTGTGAAAAAAATCATGTAAACCATCTCCACCAACCCAAAAGAATGAGGGCAACAATAAGTAGTCTAGCAGTTGTGTCCTATGCTGAGGTTTGAACCCAGGATTTCCTGTGTGCTAAGCAAGAGCTCTCCTATATATACAGGATAGCCTGGATAACTGTGCAACTGATTTCTACTGGTCTATTGAAAGGAATAGCTAATGCTTAAATTTGTATTTTTATACCAGTTTTGCATGCTTATATCTGATAATCTGGACAACTAATTTGAAGACAATATACAATGTAATAACCATTGTTGAATTTCTATCAGCTTTTTAGTGAAATCCTAAATCCTTTCTAATTTATTCATTACTTTTTCTTCTCTTTTAAAACAAAAAAGTGAGAAAATTATGTAACTTAAAACTTTTGCATCTTCCTAGTTTTTACATGTTATTCTCCAGCACATCTCCAGAACTTTCTCATCTTTAAAACAAACTTCACGCTTCTTAAACAACCATTCCCTACCCAGCCATCAACACCAGGCAGCCACCACTGTGCTTTCCGTCTTTATAGCCAAACTACTCAAGATATCCACTAGTGTACTGCAATTGCCTTTATGTGACTGCTTTAAGTCACTTAGCATACCATCCTCATGGTTCATCTGTGGTATACCTTTATCAGAATCTCCCTCCTTTTTTCAGGGAGCTGTTCAGAGATGACAAGAGTCTGGATCTCACCTCATACTAAGAGGAGGCATTTCTGCAGGAGGAACCTACTACTTTGATGTTTTACAGATCCCTGGACAATTCTGATGAACAGGAAGCCAGGATTCAATCTCCAGTACCAGATAAAAATAATTTTAAAAAGGACAACCAGATATCCTGAGGCATCAGAGAGGTGGAAGAACTGAGAAAACAAACCACAGAGGTTCCTACAAGATTGGTAGGCTTCCTTGAAAAAACACCCGATGGTTCTTCCTGCTGAGCTCAGACAAGAGGAAGTATCAGGGGATTCTTTCCTCAGGGCCCTGCTCCACCCAGCGGCCTCCAGGCTCCACATGTGCCCCTCGGGAAGGTCAGAGACACTGCACAGAAACTGCTGGAACACTTTCCTGTTTATGCCCCACCCCATTCTTTTTCCCTCTAGGATCAACAGATAATGTGACTGGTTTAGGTTAAAAAAAATAATAATAATTTTAAGAAAAATATTTTAAAGTTTCTCAGAAATCATTATAACAACAATGTGTTTATGTAGAAACACATTAGCATTCAAGTTCAGTTTGTGGTTCAGCTAATTATTGCAGTTTGTTCCAGTGCGTAGTTCAAAAGTCCCTGATTAGAAATATATGTTTCAAATTATCCTTGCGAACATAAAATATAATAGATACATTATTTTGGAAATTAACTCTGTTTTTATGAAAGCCTTAGGCAGATATAATATGAATAGCATTTATTTTCACATTCTGTAGAATTTAAAAATAATAGCTTTTGTTCTATTACATAGAAAGAACACAAGCTCTAATTTAAATATGGACTAATGAACTTTACCTTCTGTTCACTGCCTGAAAATATGAATTCTGATAGCCAAATTAGTTTCTCCATAATAGTTGTACTGTACTGAAAGTAGCAAAAGACTCTTGTTTATTAGTGTGTGAGAGTGCCCATAGGCAGTTGCTCTGGTAGAGAATTGTTCTTATAAGGCTAAGGTAATATCATATGGTGACCCATAGCTTGTGCTATTCCATGCTCCATAGCAGTTTTGAAATTTTTTAATAGTTATAAAAGAGGTCAGGTAAAGGCATATGAGTGTGTTGAATAAGAATCCATTCTTCCAATAATAAAAATTATCAAAAATGTAAATTCCCCAAACAACTACAATCTTACTGATTCGATCACTTTTCTATCGATAATGGTCCATCTCCATGGAAATCTCTTCCGTCCCAGAGCATAAGAAGAAATGGTAACACATAGATGGTTAACTATGGCCTGATGGATGGGACCTGATCTTACTTGAGTAACTGCAACTGTGAGAGCAGTATAGAGACAGATACTATAATACATTAGTTGTTACATTTTCTTCATAGTTCTGTATCTTTTTTTTTTTTTCCAGACACAAGCAGCTTCAAGGAGATTAACTTCTCTGAGGTCATAATGCTAGTAGTATGGAGGCAGAGCTCCTGTCTCTCTCTCTTCTTCTCTTCCTACCCAACTGCCTCTTTTCCTTTCTTCATTCATACTATATTTTCCTTCCTCCTTCCAATATCTCTCCATTCAGTAAATAAGAATAAAGTTCCAAATACCCCAAAACTTCTGCTTGGGAGAGGGGTGATGAGAGTGAAGTGGGGAAGCAAGGGCATAAAGAGGAGGCTGGGAGAGTCTGTTGTGCACAAGCTTGACTTGGGGTCAGGGAACTTGCACTTTTGGCGTGGAAGAGACATCACCGCTTATATCAGTAAGATATTCAGATTTTCATAACATAGGTGTATATTTATATCTTATAGATGTGTAACACATTGATTTATATAGCTATTTGTGACACACCATGTAACACATTTTAAATTTGAAATGTTTAATGAATTTTAATGAGTCATATCTACTAAAATAATACATATACATGAGGGCACATTTTTTTGTATAAAAACCTAGTTTGGCAAAATTCGGTGCAATACCTTCATTCAATTAACATTGATTTATTCAACTATAATGGCATGTTGGGGAAGAATTCATTTTGAATGTAAATCTGAAAATAGCACAGATTCTGTGTCTAATACACCCATCTATTTCCCATTGCCAACATTGGCTGTCACTTCCTCTAACAATTGCACTGTACCCTAGCGGGCAACTCCATTGGTTTCTATTCTTGATCTAACTCATTTTTCCTTATGCCACAAGAAACAATTTTTTTTAGAGTATGGCTCAGGTCACTCATGACCAAAAAGGTTTTGGTCAATTTCTCTTTCGTGGGCTCTGACATATTATCTTTGTTGAGCACTTGGAACATCAACATCAGACTTCTTATCTGGTCATTTTAGGATTGAGATTATCAGGGGGCACACATTTCCCCTTTGTGTTTATTTCCCATGAATCATAGACATGAACTCTATAGACTCCAATACACAGGTCTTTTGTATCTCCATGAACTTTTTCATGTTATATTTTTCACCTAAAATATCATTTCATTGCCATTTTAACGAGGTTCATCTCAAATACTGTTAACCAATTGTTCTCCTCTTTGGGAGGTCTGTTGGGCTAGATCCTTGCTAAAGCATGATGACCTGGACATTTATCCATTTAACCTCCCTATGCTTCTTAATGTTTACAATGTCAGAATTATGCTTCAAATTTCCACAATATTATTTCACAGAACCCAGTAATACATATGGATATTATTTATGAGCCAAATAAATTATTCTTTTAATGTGGGATTCAAGAAAATAAATCAACATTCAAATAAAAATACAATAATGGACTTACTAAGTACACAGCCAATCTGCTTTAGGGCTGTGTATTTAGAATTAATCCCTTAAACATTTTAATTACGTTTTTCAGTTGTTCAATATTGAATTAATATGAGTTACAAGTTCTTTGAAATACAATATTTAATTTATTCTATCTCATTAGCATACCTACAAATGTGCACACACACATTGCTTCTTCAATACATATGTTTTCCCCCACTATGCTGTCACTGCGTTTTTCAGCTTTCAAGATCACCAGGCTTGTGCCTGAAAACAGCACTGCAGGTTGGCACAGCAGAGCTTGGTGCCAGCAAGGGCTTTACTAAAGCATATTTGTATCACATTCTTAAAATGGATGAGAACATAAAATTTCATAAGTACTTTAAGTGTACCACCATAAATTGGTTTGAAACTCATTATTATAGTGTAGTTAATGTGAGTTCATTTGGTATTCATACGGATGTGTTACATTATATTTCCAGAAGTGTTATATTATAATTCAGTATTAGTTAATGGTCACCAAAAAAAAAGTTACAAAATTTCCTAACAGAACATATTTTAAACAAATTTAATCCAGGAAGATTAATAGATAACACCTCAGACAATTAGCTTCTGTCTGCAATGTGGACAAAATTGATTTCTAATGTATCAGATATTACTACCTTGAACAATGAAGTAATCTAAAGAGTGCTATATATAATGTACTAACAAAATCACAAGGAAAGGTAATAATTTGTCTGTGTCTTAAGAGCTTATTTTGATAATGTAATGCTTAAAGTTTTTTTTTTAGTTGAATATTATTTTATTTTACTTTAATTGCAAAGATCTCAGACGGCTTTAATTTTGATTCTAGAATCAGGCTTTACTTTGTCACACAAAATAGAATATTTCTTTGCCTTAGATTTTAAAATAAAAGGAGCAAAGGTAGATAAAGGAGATAAATATGAATTTTTAATTTAACCTTCTGGCAACAGGTGTGCATTCTGACTAAAAATTTTATTTGGACATCTGAACCCAAATCAACCTCTTCTAATATTTCTCTAAAATGGACCTGAGACAACTATCTCCCAGTCTGGAGGCAGAGATCTAGAATGCTGACCTTTCTTATTCCTGGGAGCCCTTCTCCTTAAATAAGGTATTGTTCTCTCCAACCAAGAAGCAAGACTATTGGGACTGTGAATCTCGCGATATCCTGGGCCAAAGTAGCAGTGATTGGTGGTGGCTCCATGTACTCAGGAACAGCCACCCAGTGAGTGGCGGCCGCAACGTACACTGCAGCGTGCTGGGACACAGGCTCTCTAGGCATCATCGCAAGGTTTCTTCATATGACTTAGCTACATAGGTGAAATGACTATTATGCCACTTTCACCAAAGAAGAGCATGAGACAGGCTGAGTTTCTCAAAATAATCTTGTGAGAACTTGAGGCCACCTTTAAATCCAGGTAATATGACACCAGAAATAATGTACCTTGGGAAGCACAGTATCAAAACTTATGGGGCTGAGAGATGGCTCAGTGGAATAAGCACTTCCCTGGCAAGTGCAAGGGTCTGAGTTCAATCCCTGGTTCCGCCAAAAACAAACACTTAAAATATTCTAAGGAAAACCCAAAAAGAAATGGAATCTAAGTATGGTAACTTTTCTAAAAATTAGTAGACAAGGAAGTCTGGATAAGACAAACAGGTCATATGAAAAACTGGTGACCAAAGACAGGGCCATGGCCACTATAACTGTGCATGGAGAACAGGGCCAGATCTGCTAACCCATAGTGTGTCTTGGCCAACTCGTGGGGGACCTCGCTGTGTCTGAAGATAAATAATGATTAAAAACACAACTGAAACCTATATGAAACAATTACAAAAAAGGAGAAAGGCTCTGTAAAGAAAGCATAAATTTATACAATTTGTGATCTCTGGGCACAGTGTTACACACTTGTAATGGCAATACTTGGGATGCTAAGTCTGGAGGATTTCTGGGAGGCTGAGGCAAACCTGGACTACATAGGTACTTCAAGGCCAGCCTGAACTACATTGTTGGATCCTGTCTCACAAAAATAACTAACCAACCAACTAATTAATTTTGTCCACTTTTGTGCTGTAGTAGAAAATATCATAAAAGTGTTTGTTGGCTTTCACAGAACACACAGGGGGGATGCAACTTCTGTAACAGAGAATGTCATAAGGAAAGCAGGTGAAGGGAAACAGACTGTAATAAAACACACATGGTATTAGATGACATCAGAATGTGCAAGTTTTGGTTCGAAAGCAGAAAGAGATTAAAAGAGAAAGAATATCTCTTTTTTTTTTTTTTTGGTGGAACCAAGAATATCTCAAGAAAAAAAATAAACAAAATCTTTCCAAATTTGGTGGAAATTCAACATATCACAAACATAATTATTTCAAAGAAGCCATGCCTGGACATATCATAATTCCACTCTGAAAAGTCAATGTTAAAGAAAAAAAATTTAAAACATCTAGAAGAAAATGTTGTATTAAAGTGATTTCAATGCCTATAGATTTCTTAACAGAAAATATGGAGGACAGAAGAGTAGAACAGCATATTTATGATGCTCAGGGAAAAGAACCATTACCTCAGAGTTCCCTACCCAGTGGAAATGTCTTTCCAGAATGAAAGGTAAATGAGAACATTTACAGATGAAAAAAATTAAGAAAATCCATTATCAGCATCTTAGTGTCTCACTGCCGGGACAAAATATTGACCACCCAGTAGTGAAAGGAGGAAAAATTTATTTTAGCTTACACTTTGTAGAGGTTTCAGTGTGGGATGATTCAGAGTGGAATGATAGAAGAGAAACAGTATATGATAAGCCAAGAAAGAAGCAGCCTGATCAGTGTGGAGATTCCTCAGAACACTAGGATCAGAGATCCTGTCCAACCCAGCTATTTCCCTTTTGCATATTTTCCAGAAGAATTGAAAACATCACACCACAGGAATATATGTGCATGCACGTTTATGGTATCACAATTTATAATAGCTGAATCTTGGAAACAACTCAAGTGCCCATCAACCCAGGAACGGATTAAACAGATGTGGTATTTTTAAACAATGGAGTACTACTCAGTTATAAAGAAAGAAAAACTCAAGACTTCTATAGGTAAATGAATGCAACTACAGACCATTCTTACAAGAGAAATAAAAAAGGCCTGAAAGAGAACATTTACAGATGGAAAAAAATTAAGAAAATCCATTATCAATGTCTTAACATCTCACTGCTGGGACAAAATATTGACAAAACAAGGCATTGTCTCCCTAATGTAAGAAACTGAAAGAGTGAGTAAGATCCGAAAGTTACAATAGATCTTATGAAAGGGAAGGAAACTGGTTAAAATGAAAGGATAACTGGAATGGGAATAAGGAAAAAAGAAAGAAGGGAAAATGTACAAAAGCAAAAACAAAATTATATATATATATACAAACACAAGACAGATAAAATAATTCTACTACTCATCTCTATTAGTTTATTGAAAAAAACTACTTATATTGTTTGATCAGTTTTGCATGCCTATACCTTATAATCTGAGCAACTATTTTAAAGATAACAATATGCAATATAATAACCATTGTTAATTTCCTGTCATCTTATTTTGAAATTCTGTATCATCTTTATTCTTTTTTCCCCTGTCTTTAAAAAAAAAAGAAGCAGCATGACTTCCTTGTTCTTTCTCTTTTTATTCCACCCAGGCTCTGGGCCTATCAGATATTGCCACCAACACTCTTTTCAGTAAGTCCATCATCCACATCCAGATCAATCAGTTGAGTAATCCAGTACCACACCCCTATACTCCAGTCACTTCCAAAGCCCAACCTAAATGCACATGAAGTTTTGAAGGGAGACTAGATAAAAGCCATAACAGTCAGTATACCTT
Organism: Ctenomys sociabilis; assembly: GCA_004027165.1. Classification (NCBI taxonomy): domain Eukaryota; kingdom Metazoa; phylum Chordata; class Mammalia; order Rodentia; family Ctenomyidae; genus Ctenomys; species Ctenomys sociabilis. The sequence continues at coordinate 18,820 of PVKA01012644.1, read as the reverse complement.
CTCTGAAAGCCATAATAGTCAGTGTACCTTCTCTGCTAAAAATGCTGAAGAAAATTCTTTAAATTAAAGAGAAATGGCAGAAAAGGAAGCCAGAATCTTAGGACAAAGGAAAAGCACTAGAGATGACATATAACTGTATAAATATAAATACTAAATATTTCCTCTTAAGTATTTTACATATATATAGCTAGTTTGCACTAAAATTATATCAGTCTTGTGAAGTTGTCATGTAACACACATGATGCCCATCAGAAATGTAACATGCAGGTGAGCAGGGAGATAAAAGGACCCAGTGGTTTCAAGGTTTGCATGTCAGACATGAAGTGCTGCAACATTAGCTCAAGCAGGTGGTGAAGCACTAGGCATGTATGCTGTAACCTGTAAAGCAACCTCAGAAATAATATGAAGGAAAATCAGGTAGCTAAGAGATACATTAAACACTAAGATACTCAAGTAAGCCTAAAAGTGGAAGGAAGGTAGACAGAGAGAGGAGCGTAATAATAAACACAGATAGCAAAAAAGAAAACACAATAAAATGATAAGTGCAAATACAATAATATTAATAATCATGTTAAATATGACCAGTATGAAGCTGATTGGTAAATAGTAGACAAGATACTAAATAATCCTAGTCTTTACCCACCAGCCCCTAGATTTCTTTTTTCCTTTTTGTTCATTTTGGGGAAACATCTATGTGTTGTTCAGGGTCTCACTACTAGATCATACTTGTAGTGATACACCTGCTTATATAGCCTCCCAAGAGCTGGGATTACAGTCGCGTGTCACCACACCCAGTCTCAATCACAGTCTCAGTGTGCCCCAGGGGCAAGGCCAGTACAGCAGGAGATGAGACCCAAGCCCCTGCATCTGCTTGCAGGCACTCTAATCCACTGAGCTATTTGGCTGGCCCTGGATTTTGTTTTTTAAAGATTATTTCAAAATACTCAGGAAATGAATGAGGTACAATCAACACTCACTCATGACAAAAACTTTTTTCAGAAAATTAGTAATGTGCAGAAATTTCTCAAATAGATTATGAGTAGCTATGAAAAATTCGTAATTTGTATCATGCTTGATTGTGAAAGACTGAACTGCAGTAACAAGGTGAAGATCCTCACTTTCACCACCTGGCCAAATTTTCAGGGGAGTCAGGTAAAAGAAAAACAAGGTATAAAGGAAGAAAGTTATTCCTATTTCTGTATATATAATTATTCCTATTAAAATATCTCAGGGAACCTACGGAACCACTACTAGAAATAAGAAATAAATATAATAGGATGAAAAGGTTTTTTTTTTTTTTTTTTTTGGTGGAACCAGGGATTGAACTCAGGCCCTTGTGCTTGCCAGGGAAGCACTTATTCCACTGAGCCATCTCCCTGGCCCCAGGATGAAAAGTTGATATAAAATTATTTACATGCTTATATATCAGCTACAAGATATAGGAAAATAATTGTTTAAATTCTGTTTATATTAATGATAATAGTTGTAAAATTGGAACAAATTTAATATTTTAATCAATGATTTCTACCCACTCCAAACTTATAATGAAAATTGTAAAACATTGCTGAAAGTAATGAAAACCTAAATGATTGAAAAATATGCCATGTTCTTAGGCTAAAGAACTGAATGTAACTGTATAAGTCCAGGGGTTTTTTAAATTTCAGTTTTGTAAAAATTAGCAAAATGACTTCTAATATTGATAGGAAATGCATGGAATTTAGGAAATCCAAACAACAACAACAAAAATACAAAAATGTGAAATTCCAGAATAATTATAATGCTGCAGCTTAAAATTTATTAAAACAGACAAGATCAAATAAATATAGGTGAGAATAGTGAGCCCAGAAATAGGCCCAGGAACCTAAGGTCAACTGAATCCTCCCCCCATTTTGGGGGAGCTTTCTTCTTCCTTTTTTCTCCTTTGAATGGATTAGGCATTTGTTTTTGACAAAAACACCAAGGCAAATAGGAAAAATATAATTTTTCAGAAATGATGCTGGACCAATTTAATAGTTGAAAAAATAGACATCAACTCATACCTCACAGCATCCACACAAAAATTAACAATTGAGGGCCAGGGAGATAGCTCAGTAGAATAAGCACTTGCCTGGCAAGTTCAAGGGCCTTCAGTTCAATCCCTGGTTCCACCAAAAAAAAAAAAAAAAAATTAACAATTGAGTATGTACAGATACAGAGCTTTCCTGGAGCCATTTAAGAACTTTGGAAGACTTGTGACAACATTTAAGAACTTTGTTGGCCTCTGGGCAGCCTGCAGATTGATGTACCCTGCAAAACAATATACCAAATTCAGTGATGAAATAAGATACTTCCATGACAAAGAACAACTGAAGAAATTCATAACCACCAAATTAACCCTATAAAGATTGCTGGAATGTATTCCACAAAGAGACAAAAATGATCACAGCTTCAAGAACAACAGAAAGGAACCACCTAATGGAGCAATTAATTAAAAAGGGGAAAAAAGTATGGCACCTATAACAGGAAAATAACATGAAAAATATAAGTTAATATATATCAGTTATACCATCAATGTAAATGGTTTCAATTCACCAATCAAAAGAAACCCACTAGCAGAGTGGATTAAGAAACAAAATCCAACAATATGCTGCATACAAAAAACACATATAAATGAAAAGGAAATTAAAAAGTCAAAGGATGGAAAACAATCCTTCATGCCACAGGAATTCAGGAAAAGTAGGGGTGGCTATCTTGATTGTTGAAAATATCAACTTCAAACCAAAAATCATCCAAAGAGATAAAGAAGGTCACTACATACTAGTTAAGGGAAAACTATAGGGGAAAGATTAACAATAATAAATATATACGCACCCAACATAGGAGCACCCTCCTACATAGGACAAATTTTAACAGACATGAAAAATCAAATGGATAATAATACAATAGTAATGGGTGACTTTAACATGCCACTGTCATAAAGAGATAGATCAACTAGGCAAAAAAATCAGCAAAGAAATAACAGAACTAACCCAAACTTGTGAAGAAATTGACTTAGTAGATCTTTATAGAGTGCTTCACCCAGCAACAACAAAATACACATTCTTCTCAGCTACACACTGGACATTCTCCAAAACACAGCACACAGAGCACTCTTAAGTAAATGCAAAGGAGTTAAAATTATCCTGTGCATACTATCTGGTCACAGTGCACTAAAACTGGAAGTTATTGACAAAAAAAAAAAAAAAAACCCTACAAAAATACCATAAACACATGAAAATAACCTCCTAAACAACCAGTGGGTCACAGATTAAAGAAGAAATTAAAAAAATATTTATAATCAAATGAAAATACAGATACAACTTACTGAAACCTGTGGGATGCAATGAAAGCTGTCTTAAGAGGAAAATTTATAGTGGTAAATTTGCACATTAGGAAAACAGAACAAGCCCAAATAAATGGTCTTATGCTTTACCTGAAGTTCCTACAAAACGAAGAACAAGTCAAGCCCAAAGCCCCAAGAAGGCAGAAAATTATAAAGATTAGAGCAGAAATTAATGCACTGTAGACAAAGAAAACAATATAAAGAATAGATGAATCAAAGAGTTGGTTCTTTGAAAGAATAAGTAAAATTGACAAACCTGTAGCCAACCTAATGAAAAAAAGGAAGGAAAAACCCAAATTCATGTACTAAAGAATGAAAAGGATGAAATCACTACAGACCCCAGACTTTCAAATCTTTACTTTCACAAGATGGAAAACACAAAGGAAATGGGAAGTCTCCTAGATATGTATGAAATACCACAGCTGAGTCAAGAAGATATAAAAACTCTCAATAACTCAATAATGAGAAACAAAATTGAAAATGTAATAAAAAACCTAGTAGCAAAGAAAAGTCCAGGTCCTGATGGATTCACATCAGGAATTCACATCAGAATTCTACAAGAAAGTCTATAGCTATACCACACTGAACGCGCTCGATTTCGTCTGATCTTGGAAGCTAAGCAGGGTCGGGCCTGGTTAGTACTTGAATGGGAGTATTCTACAAGAAATTTAGAAAAGACTTAATGTCAACTTTTCTCAAATACTTCAGTGAAATTTAAAGGGAATCAATTCTCCCAAACTCATTCCTAGAGGCAAGTGATTCTAAAACCAGAGAAAGATCCAACTAAAAGAGAGGACTACAGGCCAATCTCTCTGATGAATATAAATGAAAAAAATCCTCAATAAAATACTAAAGAAACAGAATGCAGCAAATCATCAAGAAAATTATACATCGTGATCAAGTAGGATTCATTCCATAATGCAGGGACAGTTCAACATACGAAAATCCATAAATATAATATACCACATCATTTGGAGTATGGCCACGTTCACAATGTTGGTTCTTCAAAAGAACCAAGAACAAAAACCCCATAATCATCTCAATAGATACAGAAAAAAATTTTTTTTTTTTTTTTAAGAACTGGAGATTGAACTCAAGCCCTTGCATTTGCCAGGGAAGCACTTATTCCACTTCTGAAACTGAGCCATCTCCCCGATCCTCAGAAAAAACTTTTGACAAAGTCCAACACTCATTCATGTTAAAACCCTACAGAGAATTGGAATAGATGGTCTGTATCTAAACCTGACAAAAGCCATCTGTGAGAAACTAACAGCCAACATTATAGTACATGGGCAAAAAATAAAGGCCTTCAATTTAAAATCAGGAACAAGACAAGGATACCTATTGTCTCAACTCCTATTCAATATAGTTCTGGAAACATTAGCCAGAGCAATTAGACAAGAGAGAGAAATAAGGGAATAAGGTTTAGAAAATAAGTGAAATTATCATTATTTGCAGGTGACATGATACTCTACATAGAACATCCCAAATATGCCACCAAAAGCCTTATAGATTTAGTCACCAAATTCAGCAATGTAGCAGTATACAAAGTCAATACCCAAAACAAATCAGTAGCACTTTTTTTTGTATTTAATACAGGCTCTATAAGGTCTCACTACACAGATCAGAATTACAGTAATTCTCCTGTTTTCAGCCTCCCAAGCCCTGGGATTACAGGTGTGTGCCACCATGTGCAGTCTCAATCGCCTTCTCAGTGTGCCCTTGGGATGGGGCCAGCACAACATGCTGGGGATCGAACTTCCAGTCCTTGAGTCTGCTAAGCAGGTGCTTTTAATCCACTGAGCTATCTGGTTGGCCCTCAGTAGTATTTTTGTACACAAAGAATGAACATACTGAAAGAGAAATTAGGGAAACCACGCCTTTCATAATAACATCCAAAAAATGAAATACTTAGGAATCAATCTCACAAAGGATGTAAAAAATTTATACAAGGAAAATTACAGTATTCTGAGAAAAGAGATTTGAAGAGGATTTAAGAAAATGGAAATATACTCCACGCTCCTTGATAGGAAGAACCAATATTGTGAAAATGGCCATACTCCCAAAATTATTATACAGGTTCAACACAACCCCAATTAAAATACCAGTAGTATACCTCACAGAGCTAGAAAATGTTTTGTTAATTCATTTGGAACCAGAAGAGACCCAGAATATCAAAAGCTATCCTGGGAAACAAAGGAAAGGCAGAAAGTATCAAAATCCCTGACCTAAAATTATTCAATAAAGCTACCGTAATAAAGTCAGCATGATACTAGTATAGAGGCAGACCTGAGGATCAGGGATATAAATATTAAAATATTAAAATGGATCAGAGATATAAATATTAAAGCAGAAACACTAAATCTTCTGAAGGAAAACATAGGTAGAGATCTTAAAGGCATAGGGGTAGACAGAGAATTCGTAAACAAAAACCAAACTGCACGGAAAATACTTCAAAGAATCAACAACTGGGATCTCATCTTTCTGAAAAGTTTCTGCACTTCAAAGCAAATCTCCACCAAAGTAAAAAGAAAACACACAACAGAAAAAATTATAGGCAACTGTCCCTCAGATGAAAGCCTTCTATCTAGACAATACAAGGAATTAAAACAAATCAGTTCTCCCAAATTCCTAAGGACCCAATCCAAAAATGGGCATCTGAGATGAATATACATTTCTCAGAGGAAGAAATACAAATGGCAAATAACTATATGAAGAAATGTTTAATATCTTTGGTCATTTGAGAAATGCAAACTAAAACAATACTGAGATTCCATCACACCCCAGAAAGAATAGCTAACATTAAGAAGTCAGCCAATATCAAATACTAGAGAGGCTGTGAAGAAAAAGGGGGTAGGAGTGCAGACTGGTACAAAGCATTATGGAAATTAGTGTAGAGATTCTTTCAAAAGCTCAGATTGGAGATTCCACCCATGCCAGCTACTCCCCTCCTGGGTGTTTTCCCATAAGAACTGAAAAACCTCATACCACAGTGAGATATGTGTGCACCCGTGTTTATAGCAGCATAATTAGTCATAGCTAAATTCTGGAAACAAACCAGATACCCATCAGCTGAAGAATGGATAAGTAAGAAATGGTATTTTTACATAATGGAGTACTAGTCAGCTATAAAACAGGATAAATTTGAATCTCCTGTTGGTAAATGGATGCAACTAGAGAACATACTCTTAAGTGAAATAAACCAGACCTACATGTGCAAACATGGTATTGTGTCCTTAGTGTGAAAAGCTGGAAGAGAAAACTGGAATCCCTGAAGAGTACAATAGACCCTCATAAAAGGGAATGAGCTTATTCAAAAGGGAAATATTACTGAGTTGAGGAGGACAGTAGAGGGAGTTAGGGAAAGAGATTTATTTATTTTTTGGATTTTCTTGACAACTGTACTTGGTATTTGTGGTGGTCCATGGAAAGAAACAGGTAATACTTTAATTTGTTTTGTCTCCTTTTCCCAATTGTTTCTCCTTTCTGTCTTCTTAATTTCTTATACATTTCTTTCTTTTTTCCAACGTTTGCATGCATATATCTGGTAATATAAATAACTGGTTGGAAGACACCACTATGTATTACAGCAAGTGCTGTGAAATTTATATTACTTTGTTAAGTGAAAATCTGCATCACTTCTAAGTTTTCTGTTTTGATTCAGATTTGTCCTCTCTTAAAAAAATTAACAATTGATTATGGACTTATCGGACTAAATATATACTGCAAATCAAAATGTTTACAAAACAATAGGAGATAATGGGGCAGACAAAAATTTATTAGAGAACTACCAAAAGCCAAACCATAAAATGATAAATTGGATTTCATAAGAATTAAACACTTTTGTCTTTCAACATGTAAATCTTTAATAAGAAAATGAAATGCTACCTACAGACTAAAGAATTTATGTATTAGATAAAGCATGTATAGAATGGTTACAACTTAATCATAAGACAACCGAAAACTGGGCAAAATATTTGAGCAAATATTTTATAAAGAAAGACATTGGACACAAAAAAGGCATCCATAGACATATGGTCACATTATTAGTCATCAAAGAATTGTCCAATCACTACATTTTCATCAAACTGGCTAAATTTAAAATATCAAGTGCTTAGTCAGGACATAAAGAAACTAGAGCTTTCATACACTGTCAGTGAGAATGTGAAATGGTATAACTAGTTAGCAATTTAGCAATGGCATAATCTGCTTAGCAATTTCTTTAAAAGGTAAGAATATACCACACTTCTAAAAATGACCTAGACCAGGTATGGTGGCACATGCCTGTAATCCCAGCACTTGAGAGGCTGAGGCAGGAGGATCACCATGTGTTCCATACTAGCCTGGGCTACACAAGTGAGTTCAAGGCCTGTGTGTACTATATAGAAAGACCCTCTCTCAAAAAATTAAATTAAATTAAAATATGAGATGGTTTTGCCCTATAAAACCCCTGAAAAAGGCAGTTTCCCAGGTAACCCACTAGGACAGCTTTCTTTCCCAATAAATATTTTATTCTTAACCTCCATTTTGCTCCTAAAATTCATTCTTTGGTTTTAGAGAACATGAACTTGTCCAAATATCTTTTAGGGCTGGAATTTCAACATCCCCCTCTACCATCTGGAGGTCATCCACCGAGAGCATGGGCAGAGCAGGACGGCCTTCTCGTGGTGACTGGCTGTGGCACTGGACAAAACACATCCGGTAACCGTTCTGCAGGCAACATAGGCCTTGATGCTTCCAAGTGGGTTCACCAGAAAAAGGAACTTTGTCTAACCAAGGTGTTTTAGAAACCAAAATAAGTAAACAAACAAAAAGAGGAACAGAAGCTGCTAACCCTGAGTTTAGCCCGCACACAAGGCTCTCAAGCTGGTCCCTAATAATCCCACGTTTCTCAGGGTCAGCTGAAGACAACTTGCCCCAAGACACAGCAGCACTTCTCAGTCATCTGGCTGCCTCCGAGATGTGGAAAGATAACAGCTGGGGCTCCAACATCTTCCTGGCCTACAGTCTGAACACTGTTGCCTACAGCAGCATTCCTGGAAGTCTCAGCTCCACAGAGAGGTGACCTCTTCTGCCATAGGGTTACACCTTCACCCTCCACATTCTGGGCAGTGAACATAGTCCACACTGCCATCTGCAGAGAGACTTCCTGCTATGGTTGGTGTCTTGACTTCCCCCAAGGCCTCACTTACTCACAGGCCTCCCTGCCTCAGAGTCAGCAAACTGGGCGCTGAAGTCACTACAAACCGTGAGCCAAGTAAACCTCCATTCTTTGAGTACTGCATCCCAGGGATGAGAAAGTAACCAAGGCACCTATGCTAGAGTGCTGCATAGCACAGAGTACTGTACTTCAAGGTTCCTATTGTTCAGATGCACCTTGTGGACCAACAGAGGGCCAGGCCTATCATCAGAGGCTACACTGTAGACTTGCAGATGCACTTGTAGGTGGAACTTTGGAAGGTGACTGGAACTGATAATGATTTATGGTGGTTAGGAGATGGGGCCTGGTTGCAGGAGGTGGGTCCCTGGGGGCATGTCCTGCAAACATTAATCTCCCTCCCCACTTCCTCCCTTTACTTGTTCTGCTTCCTGATCACCTGAGAGATGAACAGCTCTTTCTCTGCCAGGCTCTTCCTCCATGCCTTTTCTGCTTTGGGACCAACCAAATATGGACCGGAACCTCTACCAAGTATGAGCTAAAATAGACCTTCCCACCTCTAAATTTCAACAGTATGTTATCCCAGCAATGACACCAGTGGGTAAGATACACAGGCCTACTTTTGTGGTTATGCAGGCTTGGCTTCTTGGATTGCCTGACAAACTCCATCTCATCCACATGTGTTAGCACCCCACAAAGACTGGTCAGAGGCTGTTTCTCCAATTGTTCATCAGAGTTAGACCTCTCCTTATAAAGAAATTCTTATGTTTCAGCTGCCAAAAGTTTACATTTATATCCTCAAATTGTATATGTGTGTTAACGGAAATATTTAAATTTAGAAAAGCAAAAGGAAGAAAATTAAGAATCACTAATAGCCCAACTATTAAGTCACTCACATTTAATATTTTTGGTTCATTTTCTTCTAGTGTATCTTTGTATAATACTTTGACTTTTGAAACAAACATAAAATTTACATATTTTGCTACACTCAAAGATACATTGCTAATTCTCTGTCTACATACATTTCTTTGGAATAAAAATCTTGACTTGGAATTCCAGTACAAAAAATAAGTATATCATTAAAGCATTTAAGGTATATAATTCAACTGATCTCTACAAAGACTCTATTGATAAGGGATGTCTGCCAGTGTCTGCTTCTTTGTATTCTTGCCAAAGATTTGCAAACTGTTTGCCAGTTTGTAAGAAAAAAAACATGACATAACCAATCATATTCCAACTACTTCCTAAAGAGAAATGAAACTATATGTTAAACAAGCTTCTATATCAATTTGTTTGCAAGAGCAATGAAACTAAAGACAGTTTAAGTATATATCAAAATTCAAGCAGGTAAAACATTATGAATATATATATATATATATTCTCCCTCCCCACTTCCTCCCTTTACTTGTTCATATAACTATGATTTTGCAATAAAAAAGAACACTATTGATGGATGCAACAATTAGCCTGAATATCAAAGTCACATACTTATTAAAGGAAGCCACTGGTCCTACAAAAAAAGTACATGTCATGGATTGCATTCCAAATAGTTTTAAAACATTCAAACCAATCCGTAGCACCAGAAACATAAGTCAGTGTTTTCCTGGTGACAAAGAAAAGTTTGGAAGGTGATGGAATATTCATGAGTGCATGCATGGGTCAACATTTATCAACTTGTACTCTTTAAATTAGTGTAGTTTGTTGTTTTTCGTTTATACTTCGGTGAAGTTGGAAAAATAGTAAGGTTGACCATAGTATTAGAAATGTGTACATAAGAAAAATAGATGTAAATGATGATGGTTTTCCATGCTGCTCCAAGAGTTTTATCTGCATAAAATTTTAGATGAAATTGAAATTTCCTTAGAGAACTGAATCACAGATTCATCTATCTAGTTTTTAAAGTTTTATTACATACTTATGTGTGAAGAATACAATGTAGTTATTTAGCATTTATATGAAAGCATCATATAATATGTACACATTTTCAGTTATATTTACTAGGCTGGCAGAAATTAAAAAGCTGCTATATGAAACCAAAGATATGAAAACATAGCAACGCATGTGCACCCCTTGATAAAGTAAAATCTGAGTCAAATTAAGTATATGCATGAACATTAAGACCATCAATTTTGTTCCTGGTTCTACACCCCTGAGAAATCCCCAGGTCCATAAAGGGACACTGCAGAAGGGCCACTGCAGCATTATTAGTAGTAAGCAGTGAAGGTGACTGAGGAGTGATCCTGAAAGAAGACAGGTAAACAATGTGTAAAGGTACTAGGGAATACTCTGTAGACGCCCTTAGCCACAGATGGTTTAATAATTCAAGTAAACATGTGGCTACTTGAATCTCTCTACTCTCTGTGAAGTTTAGCTATTTGGTCAACATCTATAGACTCCATTGCTTTTCAGTTTCAAGTCTGGTTTCACCAAGGAGGATTTGGGCAGAAGCACAGAGGCCAAGAGCACAGAGTGACCTCTCAATAGCAGCTTCCTCTTCTTGTGGCAACCTTTCTGCAGGACCTCCAAAGTCAAAAGACCTTTCCCAGCAGTCATCCTTTCTGGCATAGGAGTGTTAAAGTTCTGTTGCCATTAGCTTTAGAACTGCATTGTCATGGTTTGCCTCCTCACAGCTTTGAAAGTCTTTGCACATAAACCCTCATAGAAGGGAATTTTTCAATACCATGGAAAGGTAGAAACAGACATTGTCTTTGATAGTCATCTACTCCTGATTGTACCCTAGAAAACTGTCAAGCACGTGAGCCTGAACAAATCAATGCATTTATTCACTGTGTGTGATGTGTGTGCATGTATGTGTGTGTGTGTATTCTGTTAATATCCTAAATGCAGCAACTTCAGCCAATTCATTCTTCAAAAACACTGGAAAGATACTATCAATTAAGTAACTTCAATTAAATAACTTCAGACCACTGGTCTATAACATTTCATTTATTTTTGGTAATAGAAGGTAAAAAAAAATCCATAGTTTCTAAAGTTTGAGTAAGAGTTATTTTTGGAAGAGAAAAATGTCTTTCACGGTTGTACTTTGAAAACACTTGAGGCAAAACTACATCTACCTGAGTGGTGCAATTATTCCACCTACAAACAGCAGAGTTTGGTTTATTGTGCTTGATCACGTTATAATGCAGCTGTGCTTCATGCAAAGCAGAAATAAACGAATGTAAAATGACAATGTTCACTGAAAATAACTTAGCCCCTTGATTTTAATTGTCTAAGTTAACAAAAACAAATTTGTATCAGTTCAGGTGTACTTCAGGACTTGGAACACATATCAACTCTCCTGATCAAAAAGCTGGCAAAACTTTTCTTGATGCTTCCAAGGAAGACAGTTTGTACAATCATCATGACTTTGGGATAGTAAAATGAGGTGAATTTACCCTTCAGAACTGTTGTAGCTGAACTGCTTCTGTAGTGGACCATAAAAGGTTAGGTCCTTCACTCATAGCCATACAACTGGAAAGGGAAGAAGCAGAGATGTGATCCTAAACCTTGTAACTCTCAAGGTTACACCCACAACACCATACATTCTAATCCTCCTGTGCTTTTTCAAAGAGCTCTTTGCAGAGAGAAAATGGGGTTATTTTAGTATCAAACTGGTCTGAATTTACTTATTCATTTGTGTACCTCTCCACTCCCTGGATCAGTCATTCACTGAAAACATTATGTACTGAGTACTAAGAGTAATTTATGGAAGATACTTCAGATAATTCATGACCTTTAAGAAATTCACTGTTAATGGGGATAGACCTATAAATGGTACAGTACAGTATAATAAATTCTAATAATACTTATATGCACAGATGCAAGGACATAAAAGAAAAACATCTAAATCCATCTCAGAAAGGAAGGAGTAGGGTTAAAGAAAGAAACTGAAGATAATGCTAGAAGGTGATTTTTAAATAATGAATAAGAGCATCAGCGAGATAGCCCAGCCAACTAAGTGCCTGGGTAGGCAGGCACAGGGAGCAGGGCTTGATCCCCTGCCCACTTGCACTGGCCCCTCCCCCGGGTGCACGGAGTCAGCAAGACCAGGCCTGGTGGCACATGCCTGAAATCTCAGTACTGGGGAGGCTGAAAACAGGAGGATCACTGTGAGTCTGAGCTGCCTACAGGTGAGACCCTGTACCAAAGAACGAAGAAGAGAAAGGAAGAATGGTTAAGGATGGCAGTATGGAAGGACTTTTATGTGGAAGGAATAACTTGGGTAAAACCTTTCTTATGAAAGAAGGTTAGAAAATAGTGAAGTAAAGAGGTGAGGCTTTAGGGAAATGATTGGATTGGAAGGGTTCTGATGTTATCCACTGATGGATTCATATTTGATGTCATTATTAAAAGGTAGTGAAAACATGAGGTGGTGGGTTAAATGGGAGGAAGTGGGTACAGTGTGTGCCATGGAAGAGTCAATATCTCATCCTGGCCCCTTCTTTTCTTGCTTCATGACACACTCCTCACCATGCTGTTCTGCCTTGCCTCATTTCCACAGCAACAGAGCCAAGCAACAGTGGAATGAAGCCACAGAAACTGTGAGCCAAGAGAAATCTTTCCTCCTTTAAGTTATTTTGCTTATGTGTTTTGCTATAGCAATGAAGAGGTGACTAACATGGAATTCTACCATTTGGAAGAACTGCAAATATATCTGTGTGGCTAGAGTTAAAGAAGGTTATGGGAGATGAGACTAGTATATTAGGAAAAGTAAAAAATTAAGTCAAGATGATTAGCTGTATTCTATTTGCCACGATTTTGTTGAGTATTTTTGCATCTATGTTCATGAGGGAGATTGGCTTGTAGTTCTCCTTTTTGGTTGTGTCTTTCCCTGGTTTTGGAATCAGTATTATACTTGCCTCCAGAAATGATTTTGGGAGGACTTTTTCCTTTTCAACTTCATGGAAGAGTTTGTGGAGTGTGGGAATTATATCTTCTATAAATTTCTTGTAGAATTCAGCTGCGAATCTATCAGGACCTGGACTTTTCTTTGTCGGTAGGCTTTTTATTATGTTTCGTATTTCCTTGGCTGTTATCGCCTTATTGAGAGTTGTTATATCTTCTTCATTCAGTTTTGGTAATTTGTACCTTTCAAAGAATATGTCCATTTCTTCTGTGTCTTCTATTCTGTGAGCGTAAAGATTCTCGAAGTAACTATTGATATGCTTCTGAATTTCCACTGGGTCTGTGGTGATTTCACCCTTTTCATTCCTTATCACTTGTATTTGAATTTTCTTTTGCCTCTTTTTGATGAGGTTGGCAAGAGGCTTATCAACTTGATTTAGTTTTTCAAAGAACCAACTTTTTGATTTGCAGATTCTTTGAACTGTTTTTTTCACCTCAACTGAGTTAATTTCTGCCCTAATCTTCATGATTTCTTCCCATCTTTGTGCTCTGGGTTTTGTTTGCTCTTCTTTTTCTAGTTGTCGGAGGTACAACATTAAGGTGCTAATTTGTTCCCTTTCTGTTTTCCTAATGTGTGAGTTCATAGCTATTATTTTCCCTCTAAGAACTGCTTTCATCGCATCCCATAAATTCCGGTAAGTTGTACTTGAATTTTCATTGAATTGTAGATATTGCTGAATTTCTTGTTGAATTTCTTCAAACCCTGAGAGGACTTCACTGACCACATAAGAAATATAAAGTTCATGTGTTGGCATATAAGTCTTGTTCTATCTAGGTCTTAACCATCCAGCAGAAAAGTATAAAAATGAAGTATACATCGTGGGGCCACAATGTTAAGCTGAGCTGTAAATGGCTATGGTCGACAACTTCTTTGAATAACTCACTATTGTTGTGGAATGCTGGACTGTGTTGGACTGTGGTATCCAGTTCAAGCACCTAAGTTAGTTGAATGACAATGGAATATCCACCTTTGACAGGTGTAGACAAAGGAAGGGGTATAAAAAGAAAAAAATCATGATGTGTGTGTATACACAGTACAGTTGGGATAGATAACACTGTGCTTCTACATAATCCTATGAGAGGCAAGATCTGCACTAATGGTGGTTGGACAGGATATTATGTCGGCTTCTAGTACTACGGTCATCCACTAGGAAAATAATTATTGGATTTTTGATATAATTCATGTATAAAAAATAAGATAAGTAAGCAGCTACACTCTTAATTTACTGATAAGAGATATCTGCTAAAATAATATCTGTAAATATAATATCATGTATGCACCTTGTACGATACCAAAACATTATGAAAACAGTTTGCAATGTATTATTATTGAATCTGTCTTGTTAAGGTGTCTTGAAACTGTCTGATTGATACTTGTACTTCAATAAAATAAAATAAAAAATTAAGTCAAGGGGCTTTTCTGGTTAGCTCAGTTGTTTAAAGCACCATTTGGGCAAATTCATTCAGGCACATAATACTGCGGTTCAACTCCTAGCTCCAGAAGTGGCACCAAACTGGAGTCACAAGAAAGAAAGAAAGAAAGAAAGAAAGAAAGAAAGAAAGAAAGAAAGAAAGAAAGAAAGAAAGAAAGAAAGAAAGAAAGAAAGAAAGAAAGAAAGAAAGAAAGAAAGAGAAAGGAAAGGAAAGGAAAGGAAAGGAAAGGAAAGGAAAGGAAAGGAAAGGAAAGGAAAGGAAAGGAAAGGAAAGGAAAAAATACTCCTCATAAATTAAGAATCTTATGGATTGACTTTGTGCTGTATCTTGGCATCTTAACACATAGTGCCATTTTGAGATTTGATAACATGAAGGTCACCAGCTCTCCCCTAAACAGAGCAGAAGCACCTAATGACAGTTTGGTTATTTTCCATGCACATCTACTCTTTTTTGCCTGTCCAGTTTCCATCTCCCCATTGTAGGGTAATGATATCTGTTTCCTGGGGAAATCCATCCCACAAGGTAGGTCAATCCATCCCACTGCAATAGTCAAGCAGTGGACAAGGTAGTCAATATATCCTGTTTCCATGTCCACTGTCACTGGGTACTACAAGTTTCCAAGGCTCCTTAAGGAGAACTCATACTAGCTCACTTCTGACAGTTATTGGGGTAAATGTACTAAATGGACAAATCTTTGAGCTTACTGAATTTGTAGAATATGAGTCTTTGTATGCAGATCCTGGTATCTTCCATTTAAAAGAGAGGGTGCTGACAGAGGGTGTCAAATGAAGATTCAAGCCTCTGGGCAGGCCATGCCTGAAGCCAGCATGCTCCTGGGATCTGCATGAGTACCAGATTTTCCACTGAGCTAGGGTGGGTTTCTGTAAGATGCAACTAAAAGAGCTCTGAACACTAACACAGTGATCCAGTCTGAAAAAAGAAAAATATGGCTTTGGAATCACAGATGTTCACCCCTTAGTAGATACATATATGAACTGGAAGATCCTGTTTGAACTTTGAAAATCTCATGTAAACATAGTATTTATATTATTGCTGTATAAAGACTTAAAAATGTATTCAAAAATAAAAGTCTGTAACTTCGTTATGTGATTTTATCTAAGTAGATTTTCATGAACTCCAATAGCTAAAATCATAAGAGAGTGACTTCTCATGCACACATACCCAAATATCAATTTATTTAAGAGGCAATAACAAAGTTTTCAGGAAATGTCACTTGGACTCTTTATGTTGTACTATCATTTGCACACTTAAGGCTGCAAGGCCTATGAGAAGTCGCTGAGATCCTAGAGTGAATTCTATGATGATAATAGCTTCAGATGATAAGTCTGGTTCTTAAGATTTCACAACACAAATTCTAAAAGAGACTTTGGACTCACCACTCTACCTGGAGAACACACACTGAAGATATGAGAACTTCGTTTTGAAAGGTGTTTTATAGTTTCAATAGTATCTATGAGTCTAGTTCAACTGTAAATATAATGTTTAGAAACAAGAGATGTAAAAGTAGCAGTTTCCCAACTCCCCAGGGAGAAGCACACATAAAATGTTCACAGGGCTTTGCAATTTGAGGTTGTGGATTTAAATAAATGACATCTCTTTGGGGATGGGGATATAGATTAGTGGAATAAATGCTTGCCTGGCAAGCACAAGGTCCTGAGTTTGATTCCTGGTACCATAAAAAATAATAAATAAAAAAATAAATAAATGGCATCTTTTTTTCTCTGCCATGTTATCTTTGGTGAAGTCCCATTAGACAAACTCTGCCTATTGAATTATCCCTATTTACTAATCAGTAAATTTATGGTAAATTTTTTTCTACTCTTTTTTTTTCTTCTTCTTGACTAGAGCAATTTGGAAATGATCTCAGGGGTTACTTCCAGACTATGGAAAAAAAAGAAAGGTCTACCAGAAAAAAAGAAATTAATTTCAAACTCTATGAATTTAGATATTTATTTTCTAATACACAGATTTGGACATGTATTGATAATATTTGTAAATAACAACATTGGATAAAACCATTTCAAAACTATAGATCAGACAGCAGCCATATTTAATAGCTACAAGATTTAAAGGGCAAAATTTGCATAAACAAATGCTTATTTTCCAGCTAGGATCTTAAATTAAAAAAATACGATCTATGCAAATAGTTCAAATAAAGAACTCACAGTACCTAAGCAAAGTACTCTTCAATGAAGAGAGTTCATTTTATTTGGAAAAGCTTTTATATTTAAGGTTGCTTCTACTAAAGAAGCATTTCATAGAATATTAACTTTCAATACCTTAACAACCTGAGCTCCACGAATGAGTGATATACCCTCATTTTAGTACAAATTATACATTGATGCCTTTTCCTGAAACTCATTAGTATTCATCATCTCTAGTGTGCTAGAGTCTTGAGTGTATTCTTCATTTCCCACATGACCATTTTCTCTGATAAGCCAGGACTAGACCATTATTTTTAGTGAAATTTCCCATAGGCAATGGGATCAAGATGTTCAATGTTTGAAGCTCCTTTTGAGATGAATCAACTATTGATGTGCAGGTAAAAGCCGTGGACAAGAACTGCCACCACTTGTGAGAGGAAACAACAAGGAATTCCCTCGCAAGCGCATTCATCAGCACTGCTCCTGGTCGTTACTGCTAATACTAGACCTCCTCTGATCTCTGATGATTCTTTCAAATAAAATTTGGCATTGTTTTAAAAGCTCTATTCTTTACTGATTTTTGAACTTCTACTAGTAAAAGAAAATCTCCATATCAAAGTCTTTCCCAAGAACTCTGAAAGTGCTCATTCAAAGTTGAAATGATGCTACATTCTTATTTCAGAGGAAAAGGGATTGACCTCGAGAGCAGAGACAAAAAAAAAAAGTTTGGATCAGACCAACTTGAACATGTTTCAGGTTTTAACTATCTCACTTATTCCTTTGGAGAAAACAAAAACCATTATTAACATGTAAATCACCACGAAAAAGACAACAGAAAAGTACTTGGAAACCTTGATATAGCTGGGATGAATTTTTTTTTTTTTGACATTTTCTTTCTTTTTTCCCCAACTTAAATTCAAACAAATTCTAACTTTAACAGGAAAATGATTCAAACAAGGAATTGCAAAGATGGCCTTTGTGTCCACTTCTTTTCTTTTTTCTTTTTTTTTTTTTTTTTTTTTTTTTGCGGTACCCGGGATTGAACTCAGGGTCTTGAGCTTGCCAGGCAAGTGCTTATTCTACTGAGCTACCTCCCCACCCCCCTTCTTTTCTTAATGCCCCATAGATTCCAATTTTTTGATACAGAGACAGCCCTGGTTCAGGGTATACAACTAATAACTCCACGTCATGTGCTCTGGAGTGGTTTGGGTATTACACAGTTTTTCCTCCTGGGGGCACTGCACAGCGATGTTGCTTCAGATGCAGAGCCTCAGATGGCTCTCACCTGCCAACCACAGCTGAGCACTAGCAGGAAGACAATGTGGGGGAATGGGCATTCAAATAAAAATTTAAAGTGAAATGAAAACATGGAAATACCTATTAAAGGACCAGATTAATCTCTCATCCTGTCTGTCTACTAAAGAACAGTAGAAGAGCAAAATGAAAAAGGAAGGAAGAAAAGGAAAGAAGGAAGGAAGGAAGGAAACCAAAAAAAAAAAAGTTATTATTAGGGCCAGCCAGATAGCTCAGCAGATTGAAGTGCCTGCTTAGGCAGATGCAGAGTCTGAGGGTTTGATCCCTGGCCTGCCTTGCTGGTCCTGGTCCAGGGGTGTGCTGAGATACTGAGATAGCAATTGAAACTGGGTGTGGTGGCACGCACTTATAATCCCAGCACTTGGAAGGCTGAGAAGAGGCCTGTAGACCCTGTAGTAAATACAGAAAAGAAAAGAGAAAGGGAAAGGGAAAAGGAAAGGGAAAGGGAAAAGGAAAGGAAAGGAAAGGAAAGGAAAGGAAAGG
>PVKA01012643.1:5342-57314 GCA_004027165.1 Ctenomys sociabilis | reverse complement strand
GAGGGCAAAAGTCAGCTGAATACACAGGTGGCTCACACCCCCATCCCATCAGCGTCCATGGCTGCACCAATGTCCTGTGGCTCAGTAAGGGGCTCAAATGACAAGCTGAGGGAAGAAGAAATAGCCAAGCTACAGGTATAGATCATCTGGCTTGGTGTAAGACTCAGACTGAAAACAGACAGCAGCTGTATCACAGCCACACTGAAGGATGACTTTGGAAGACAATGGTGAAGTTTTCCTAATGGGCAGAGCTTCAAGGGATGTACCCAGCTATGTGCTTTCTTGCGAAGGAAGTGGCCCATGGAGCATTAATCAGCACCATTACCTAGGGGCTTGAGGTTTGCTTAATCCTCAGGTGTGGAATCCTATACACCAGGCCACTAGGAAAAGTTCACTGGCACACCACATTTCCTACCATCCTGGGGCAGGCTCGCTGCTGAGGCTGGAATGACACCAGTTTGGAGAAAACCACAAGAACACAGTGCCACCCTCCAGAAGGCCAAGGTGCCCACACCAGAGATTTCTATATGCCTCTGTACCAGGAGAAAGCCATCCTAGTGTGGCAATCACTGCACAGCAGTGGAGCAGGCCTGCTGGTCATCTTTCCTGTGCCTGGTGGACAACCCCTACGCACCCTGTCTGCACAGTGCCTGCAGCCAGAAATTCTCCCCACGAAAAGCATTGTACTTTTGTCAAGGCACACAGCAACTATTCAACTCAACTAGAAGTGACAGCTTCTACCTGAGCACTCTGGGCGCCATGTGCCAGGCGTCTAGCAGGCAAGAAAAGCAACCATTTTGGCAGGACACCTGATCCAGCCCAGCAAGAAGGTACACATGCTGTGGCCCAGTGAACACATCAGGAATTGGGATGGCTCTGGGTCCTCCCTCAGCCATGGCTACTGTGACCCGGCCAGTCAGCCCCAGAAGACTACAGTGTCCAGACTGTCAGGAATGAGAGCTTCTGTCACCCAACCAGATGAGCTACTAAGACCAGAAGAAATGATAGTGAGGTCCAGTTAATACTTGTGAACTTAAGGAAGGCTGGGCAGGACGACGGAAAGGAAGAGCCTGGGGAAGGTCATGGATCCCCGAGCAACAGGCTGTTAGTAAAGTGTGCAATGGGTTGTTTTTATTTTTGATTTTACATGAGCACTGAATGTTTTTAATATCCTATGCTCTGCTTGAATTTGCCAGCAAAATGTTCCTCAGCTCATCAAAAAATAAGTCCCGCTCACACTCGGGGGACACCGATCTCTCCTAGCCTGGCAGTGACCACATCCCCCACAGCCCGTCCAGCCCAGACTGCTCACCGCCTCCTGGCTTCCAAACGCGCCGCGATGCGGAGGCGTCGGGCCTGGATCCGTTCCTGCGGGTCGTCAGAATGTATCGAGGGCTCGTGAATAGGGTTGGATTGGTCCGTCTTATGCTCCGGCACCCCTCCGGACCCTGGCGGATTCATGGCAGGAACCTCTTGCTCTGCAGCTCCCCTCGGCCCCGCAGCGCGGTTGCTGGCTACAAACCGTTGCCAGGGAAACGTGGTCACCAGACCTGTAACCCAGCGGGGTTGCGGGAGAGGCTCTGCAGGCCCCGCCCAGCGCTGCTTGGAACTTTGCCTTCCTGCTTTTGGGCAGTTGGGATGGGCCCTCTTCACTGACCCCGTAAGAGGCTTGGTCGTGAGCAGAGGCTGGATTCTCACCAAGAGAGTAGAAGAATAAAGAGCTCGACCATGTCGTAGTTCATCACTTTATTGACTCTACAGATTAATCTATTATTCACCAAGTAAATATTACTGATAATCATATTTATCAAATACAAGTGAACGCCCACTATAAGCGAAGCTCTGTGTTAGAGTGAGGATATTGCTGATGCCTTCCCCTCATGAAGGGTACAGAACAGGTCCACACAAGAGCCCATGGCTCTTGAGCGGCACAGACATCCAATATATTGCATCTACCCAGTTATTGAGTTTTGAGCTCCTATTCGATGTGTCTGGCCCTATCTCCTTTAGGATGTGAAACTTCTCATCCACGGGTTTATATCGAAGAACTGTTATCTTCTTGTAGCTGCTTTCGGTAAGGCTGAATCAAAACAATCCCATCCCCATCTGCAGACCTTGAAAGAGAAACTGAGGAAAATGATATGAGGTGGGGGTTAGTACAGACATCCATCTATTAAACTCTCCTGGACATTGCATCTCCAGAAAGACACTACTTCCTGCACGTTTTCTTGTTGTTATTTGAGACAGTCTCACCCTAGTCCCGACTGGCCATGACCAATACTAATCTTGAATTTGGGATTATCCTGCCTCTATCTTTTGAGTGCTGGGATTACAAGAATGTGCCACACACTTTGCCAACAAAAATAAGAATTAAAGCCTTTTAAACCAGACCTGGTGGAGGTTTGTAATCCCAGCACTCTGGGAGGCTGAAGCAGGAGAATTTGAGCCCAGTCAAAGCACCCAAAAAGACTTATTAAGACTATCTCAAAATTTAAATTAGAAAAAGAGCTGGGAATGTAGTTCAGAAGGCCCTGGTTTACTCCCCAGTAACAAAAGAACACAAACCCCTTTGAAGCCAAATAGGAAGGCTAGGGATGTGACTCAATAGTGAAGTGCCTGCCTTGCATATGCAAAAAACAAAGGAAAGGAAGAAACTGGGTGAGCCTTAGCTCCTTAGAAATGAAGCGATGCAGTGGATGAGTAAGGAACAAGAGCTCACCCTAGTCCTGTCCTGTCACCTTGGGCAAGTACCAACTTCTTGAAGACTATTTTCTGAACCATTAAGTGGTAATTTTTGTCTATTCAACTCATAATCAAACCAAGATAAGCCCAAAATAAAACCTACCCAAGGGCAACTGGAGCACATTTTAATTTTTTTCAAATGTGCAAGTGTTAGAGAACATGAATCCTGTCCTAAGCCTCGCTTGAGGGTTGAGGTGGGAGTCACTTGCTTTAGGACCCTCTGCCAACAGCTTTCCTTTGGTTGTAACTCAACATTAATCTTTGTTTTTGTTTATTTTTGTTTTGTTGTTGTTGTTTTTGTATAAGGGAAGGGTCTACAGAGTGTTCTGGGTCTTACTACTAGATTGGACTCATAGTGATCTGCCTGTTTACAGCCTCCCAAGTGCTGGGATTACAGGTGCACCCCACCACGCCCAGACTCAGCAAGCCCTGGGGTGGGGTCAGCAGGCCAGGCTAGGCCCCAGAGATTTGAACCCCAGCCCCTGCAACGACTTGCAGGCGCATTAATCCGCTGAGCCATTTGGCCGGTCTTAACATTAATCTTTCTAAAGTCAAAGAACCTGAGGGTCAGGTACAGCTCTGACCATAACTGTGCCAGCCTCTGGTCCACATTCCCATAGTCCAGACACAGGTATGCATATGTGTATGGATCTATTATAGCTCTTCAAGGTTGGAATATTCAGTTTTATCCAGTACTGTACACAAAACATTGTATACAATATCTTGTGTATACTATGTGCCCAACAAACATTTATTAAATGTACAGACAGAACTGTTTGCCTACTGTACTTATATTTAAAAACTGACTAGGGCTGTTTTAAGGCATTCATGGAATGAAATACAATTTATGAGCAAATCTGACCCTAGTTTTATTTGAAATACAGACAGAATGTACACAAGAAAAACAAGATCAAGTAATTTGTGTCTCAGGGGTCTTGCCTGACTTTATGACATGCACATTCCCTATTCTTAACTGAAATCATCTGTTCTGAGACGGTCTCTCACTATGCAGCCCACACTACCCTTGAACTTATGATCCCAGCCCGCCCCATGTTAGGAGTATAAGTATGTACCACATCTGGCTCAGTTTTGTAAAATGAAAGTAACAGACCCAGACTGAGACAGGCAAGCATAAGGCTGCCATCACTAAGGGACTAAGGACAATGCACAGGGAATGTTCACCCTGATGACCCAGCAGCACTGACTCCACTCAGGTGGCACGCAATACTCCAAAAGCAGATGTATTTTGAGTGTAAACTTATAAGCTCAGAGAAAATACATGTAAGGGAATTTATTAATTTTAGCAAGAAACTACAACCACCACTAAGGGCAGTGTTCATCCCTTTTGATTGAGCTACCAAGGAAACCAAGCTATTAACTGGTGCCTGCATAAAAAGGATTGTGATGAGTGCAGGGTCCCTTGGGGATGACTTGCCACAAAGAATACAAGGTTTGAGTCCTTAGGGAATGGCAGTCCCATCCCTGAGTAGGTTTGCAGGGATAAACATAAAATCATCTGGCTGCATAAACTCCTTTTG
Organism: Ctenomys sociabilis; assembly: GCA_004027165.1. NCBI lineage: Eukaryota > Metazoa > Chordata > Mammalia > Rodentia > Ctenomyidae > Ctenomys > Ctenomys sociabilis. Next base: position 53,034 of record PVKA01012643.1, on the reverse strand, counting down.
CTAGACTAAGGCTGGCCATCTCTTTAAAAAAAAAATTACAACGATTAGATCTTATCTAACACAACACACCTAATTCTACAACCATTAGTTTATATAACATGTACATATATTTTTCAGGGATGCTGAAAAATTTTTAAAGCATTTAAATATCTTCTTGGTTTATTCCTGGCTCCCAATTTGTCAGAATGCTCCTGGAGTCTCAGAGGGCAATCTCGTTTCATTCGATTTTAGTTATCTTTGGAACTGTCTCACCATTATTTTCAAAAAGGAAGAAACAGCAGAGGAGTTGTGCCTTATGGCTTAAAAAAAGTTCAAAGGCAAAAACAAAAACAGTACTACATATTAGAAACAAAGCATTAACCATGACACCACTGAACTGGCGCAGGCTGAACGCAGACGTCTCTGACCCCTAAGTAAATAACTAAACCTCTCTTCCTTTTAAAAGTATAAGAGGGCTGGCTAAATAGCTCAGCGGATTAAAGAGCCTTTAAGCAGGCACAGGGATTTGATCCCTAGGCCTGCTGTACAGGCCCCACCCCCTGGGCACACTGAAAAGGCAACTGAGACTGGGCATGGTAGCCCACGGCTATAATCCCAGCTCATGGGAGGCTATATACAGGAGGATCACTGAAGTTCCATCTAGCAGTGAGACCCTGAATACCCTGTAGACCCTTTCCTAAAATACAAAAAATAAAAAAAAAGAAAAGAAACTAAACATTTGCCTTAGGCCATTCACTGTTAAACACTACATCTATTATCCTCATTCAGTCCTCATAATGCATAACTAGGCTAATATTAATCCTATTTTACAATTGACATAACTGTTGAGTGGTAAAAAGACTCAACTTTGTCTAGACCAAAGTTTAACACGTGAAATATTATTTGGAATCTCTTAAACTCTCAGAATAAAATCAGAAAAAAAGGGGGGGATATAGTTTTAAGAAATTTGTGAGCAGAGGAATAAAGATGTGAGCAGGAAATAAGACATTTTGGGGACACTGTGCGTTCTGGTAGACCTGCAGCATCCAGGTACCTGCTAAGTGCCTGAGGTGTGCAGGCAAATGGTGGGTGTGACTGTCAGGGCAACCTAGAGGAGGTGGAGCACGGCTGGGGAACTGGCCTGGGTTGAGATATGGGGCGTTTGCTTCCTTAGCTTGAAACCTGATACCGAAAAAAAATAATAAAGATCTATTGCCAGAGGTGTGGAATAAATTGTTATAAAATATGAAAAATATGCTCTTAGAAGCAAAGCTAGATGATTGGGAGTCCTGGTTTATATATTCTAAGTGTATGTACTCTAATATATTTTAAGTATGCTGGGTATGAATCAATAGTTTTTGTAGAAAGCAAAGCCTGGAATTTTGGCTTGGAAAACAGTCTGGAAAACTAATGTCATGTTAATATTCTTACTATGGCAAAATACTTGTGAAGAATGCACCCCAACCAACTCACAAACTAATTTAAGTGTGACCCAGTTACTATAAGGAATACACACACACAATGAAAAATATGGTGAATGTTTAGATTTTTAAAACCTTGCTTTGCTAACAATGGTGGAATCAGTGTGTTCAAATGGAATAAGTGTTTTCAAACAAGAAGTACTTTAAAGTATTCTGGATATTTTGCAGGAGGTTTAGTGACAAAGTTACTTTTGCCGTAATCAGTCTTCTTAAGTTTAAATGTTCACAATATTTTTGGCCACTTATCACATATACAGCCCCAGTTCTGGAGAAGTCAAGAGTGCTACACTCCAAGCAGCTCTTTTTTTTTTTTTTTTTAGACAGGTTCTCACTATGCAGTTCAGATTGGCCTTAAACTTGCTTATGTAGGCCTGGCTGGCCTCAAACTCTCGGTAATCTTCCTGCCTCCGCCTTACAAATAGTTATCAACGCTATCTCTCTCACAGTGTTTTCTGAAGTAAGTCACAGGATCATAGAACACCCAAGAGGAAACAGGCTAATCTTTCCAAACCAAAATGACAAAAAAAAAAAAAAAAAGAAGGAATGACTCTTTACTCTTTTGGTTTAAAGTAATCAGTGCTTCTAAGACAGGTAGCTAGACATTACTTTTCCCCTTTGGCACCTACCAAAGAAAAGCAAAGACAACCTGAAAACAATTAAAAAGACTTAAAAATTATTTATTTATTACAATAAATATTTATTGATAAAAGAATTAACTTCAGACTAAAACTTAATGTATTATTTTTGGGGTTCACAGTAGCAGAAATAAACATAAATTCAGTTTAAAGATCAAGATTTCCAGAATCCAGTGATAACAAACAGGCAGGTCTTGATATATTGGCTAGCAGCAGGGAAGAGTAACACAGATAACACAAAAATAACATTGAAATGCCTGTCGTGCTCTAATATTGTACATCAAGTTATCTGACACTTCACATTCCAGTAAAGTAACTTAAGCAAGTTGCAAAGTTGATTCTGCATGAGCGGGAGTCCTCCTTCCATGAGGCCCAGGGCACAAGTCCAGCAGAGCTGCCCTCTGGTCAGAACTGCACCCATGGCCGTGCAGACCCAGAGGTCTCGGCCCTGGTGGAAGCAGTCATCATTCTCGGAAGCTGTCTTCTGGCTCACTGGATCCCGAATTTAAAAAGAAGTGGAAAGTGACATGTTTAAAGGGCTTTCTCAAAGACTGAGATGAACTAGAGGGAAGGCTGTGGCTCTAGATCAGAAGGAACTTTCAGAGTTACAGGCCACATGCACACTAAGTCCACACCTATACAGTCTAAGAAGCGCTTTCCATTTGGCTGATAAAGAGTAGACTCTTTACATACATGGTATCATACATACATACGCAGAGAATGTATGTTAGATATGTATGTATACATAGCACACATAACCAAATAAAATAAATACTACTTACTAATACAGACACAGTAAATCTTAGAACAGTTACTAATACTCAAACTACTTGAAAGGGCAAAGATCTTATGCTCCCCTTCATCTTTCTAATGCAGCCTCTATTTGCACCCAGCCCTTTCCACCTGCTCCAATGGAGCTGTTTCTAGGTACCTGAGAAGGAATGGAATTGCTCTGTCATTTCAGAATAAAAAGCTACTGACTCTACCAGGGTCAAGTTAAACACCTCAGTAACTGACCTGGCCATGATTCCTGCTACATGTCTTAGCACTGTAAGGTCTCGATCACTTTTTACTCAGAAAGTACTAATTTCCTCTTCTGTAAGTAGCCATAAGTAACCTCAATGTTAGATGGGAAGGGAAATGGAGAAAGCAGGCAGCTGGGAGTTTTCACCTTGGTAATTACTCATTACTTTCTCCTTCAACAGAGGAAATACTGTATTTTTTCCAAAAATTACAACTTGGAGCACAATAAATTCTGCTTTCTTAGGCTACTTTGAAATGAGCAAATCATTACACATAGCTGGGTCTGTCTCCTAGGTGGTTTGTCTGATGAGATTAAGCTGTTTAAATAAATAGAAGTTATTACCCTCAAAGTGATAGCGAATGGTAACAGATTTATAATGCTGCATTCACAGATTTTGCAAGATTAAATCAGATTTTTATAACCTGGTAATAAAATAACGTATTATCTAAGCACATTATAGGTCAAGTGCTTACTCTCTGGATATTAAAAAAGTGTTCATTACAAAAACATCACAATCTAGAATTCATGGTGAACTGTGGATAATTGGATGAAAACCCAAAACCAGTTCTAATTTTAACCATCACCCTCAGAAAGTGCTTGAAATGATTCTAGCCAAAGAGATAGAAGGCATCCAAGCACCTGAGCCACTCCGTGATTTCCATATCGTCTGACTTCAGTTTTAGTGCCTGTGCTGCCAAAGCAAACATTGTCTCCAATTTTAGTGCAGCTTTTATGTTCTCTGTTGCCACCATCCCCTCTTCATGTTTTAAAAACAGCACTACTCTCACTGAACCCAGGTTTCTAAGAATGATTCTCTGAGCAGGAAGACAAGGTGACTGCTGTGTGGAAGACCAGAACAATCCTTGTATTATGTCCAAATGAATTTTCCTAGAGAGATGAACCCTTGTTAAAGTACCCTAAGGACAGTTCGTGTGGCACTTCCCAATCCTGGGAACTGGGTCTCCCAGACCAAATGCAATACAACCCCCTTGCTCAGGTTACCTGTGAGGGGGATCTCAATGGCAAAACTTCTTTGCTACTCTAAACATGAACTCATTTAGAGCTTATCTTATAAAGAGCAGATCCCTGCTTAAGAACAAAGCCCAGCTAGATCACTATCACTCACTTTTTTTATTAAAAAGAAAAGCATATCACTAGCATGCAGTTTAAAAAATAAAAAAATTACATTTATTTTGCACCATATAAACACTGGAAATGAATCAGCCCACAAATCCAGTTCCCATGGCTCTATGCAAGGGAAAAGCAAACACATTACCATTTCTGTGGAAGCAAGAGAACCATGATTTACCATATTATACTATACTTAGAATTGCCTGCCATTATGCCAATTACTTGTACTATTATCAAAGATGAAAATGAAAATATACAAATCACATGGGTTACATAATTAATAAAGGAAATTCAGAAATTTATGCAAGCTTCTAGAATGCCCAGAGCATCATTACACTTTCAAGTTTCACAGTGATTAACACCATTTTTTTGTTAAGACTGTCGCTTTAAACGTACATGTCAAAGTGCTTCAAATGCTGCATAGTAGTTAAAATTCTTCCTGGAAGGTTGTAGTACTGGCAGCTAACTTAGTGAAGTTATTCACCCATAGGGTGCTCAAGAAAGGGTATACAACCTTATATAGATTCCTCATGGGACACAGAAAATTCTGATTTCACAAATTTCCTATAGAGTGCTGGGTCAAATTCAACTAAGGTCAAGATAAGACCCCTCTGAATACAGGCATCCACACAACCAGATCTCTCCATCTGCTTCTAGCTTATTTGGGGACCCAAAGTCAAAAGTGTTGGCCAGCCATGGTGGCACACACCCTGTAATACCAACACTCAGAAGCTGAGGCTGGAGGAACACTGAAAGGCTAGTTACATAGTGAATTCAAGGCTAGCCTGATTTACATAGTGAGACCTTGTCTCAAAAGACAAACAAGCAAACGAAAGTCTGAACCCATCAGGTTTACCTTGTTCCAGTCCTTACCAGTCAAGGGATCTAAGGCAATCAGAGATATTTCAATGTGACAAGGCCTCAGAAGTAACAAAGCAAAACCTGAGTAGTCTGTCTAATCTAGGTGTTACTGTAGGTGAGAGCAAACTCAGGTTAATGAAGAATTACAAACTGGCTTCTAATTGAAAATATAAATGGGAAACACGTTTTTTATATAAACACCTTCATATTATCTTTATTCTCTATAGGTTAGTCAGTTTTGGAAAGCAAGGTATATTGCAAATGCTTTTGGTTAACTACCAAATAAATTAGTTTTTTTGAGAGCTAAATATAATCAGAACTTCCAAATTTACAGGATAGTAAGGTGGTCCTTCCTTTCCTTTATGAGGACCCTGTGCATATTCCCCAAAAGCATAGGTCCCAGGTCATAATCTCTTTCGGTATCTATACAGAACTTAGGTACCTTTATATGTACACTCCCTTCCCACTGCCTCTGTGTAAGAATGCATTGCATACAGGTAGTAGTACTGTAACACCCTAGACTACAATTTAACTTTTTTCTTGAAAATCAAAATGAAAAATATTTCAATCATAGTTACATGCTAAGGAAGAACATTTAATTTTAAATGTGTAATTCACTCTATTATACTTAAAACTAAAACCCCTTAAATATATTTCTTAATATTTGTGGAAAAAAGACACTTTAAGTTGTGACAATTTCAAACTGCGCACTGCAGCTGGATCATGAATGCTCCAAAGGATCTCGGAAGGCAGCAACAGCAATACCCTGTCCAGGCAGTTTTACATCTTCTTTATCTCACATCCCTCATCAAAAATAGGGAAATTCTAAAAAAGGCATTTTTCCATAGCACAGCCTGAAAAGAAACTATGTAACTTTGGTTAGCAGCAATGCAAACCGCTAGCCTGGCTAAGGCACTCGACTCTGCAAGCACAGAATACATGCACATATGCTCCTAACCATGGCACTGCTCCCTAAAGACAGCTCATGAGGTGCCAGGGAGAAGGCTCGGGTGTGAACCTACTCAAAATATCATGCACAGGCTGGGTGGAGTGGTACACGCCTGTAATTCCAGCACTCAGGAGGCTGAGGCAGGAGGATTAACACAAGTATGAGGCAAGTCTGGGCTACACAATGAGTTGAAGGCCAGCCTGAACTACACAGGGAGATCTTATCTCAAAAACCAAAACAAAACCAAAAGATCATGCATCTGTATTTTGGAAAGAATGTAATAAATTGGCCTGACAGAAATGCACAGCACTACTGATGACTGAGTCTGTGTAGGCTGCTGGGTAACTACACAACAACTGAGGTGCTCAAGATGCACAGTTGGGTGGCAAACTAATTAGGAAAATGCCAGCAGTGTGTCAGCAGTGCGAGCTTCCTCAGCTAACTGCTTGGGTTCGTCCTTCAAGACAGCCTCTTTTCTTTCATCTAGCAGTGCCAATTGAACTGACTGTGGCATACTTTTCCACAGGTAAATATGTCACAAAAGTAAAGGTGCAAAACCTCTTTCAGATCCACTTGATGCAACAAAAAGAAATACATTTGGTAGTAAATGAGCTCCAAAATTACAGGACATGATCTTAATGCCAGAATTAAAGTGTTTTTTTTTCTTTACTACACTGTTTAATGTGATGAAAGTCAGTGGTCCATCTGTCATTTTACAAATATCAGGTTTTTATCTCATTCTTGTGTATAAAGTCAGTAAAACATTAAATGATTATCTGAAAAACCTTAAAAACAAAATTTTTCTCTATGCCAAGTTAATTGATTCAGGTGAATTTTACAGATGACAGAACAGGTATATACAAAATAGTTGGTTTCCCTTAATTGGTTTGTCTTCTGACTTCTGTGACCGCAACTTGTTAACAAACATGGAAGACTGACTATTCATACTTCTCTGCATTAATTTTTCCCTATTTTCAGTGTTCATTTTTGTCTCTGAGAAGTCCCCAAAAACAATCAAGTCTTTACAAATAATTTTTCAAGATGAGTATGAAACCATGACCTGGCACCTTGGCTGATTTCTAATAACCTTGATAACAATGATTAGAATTTAAAAATTTGTTTAAATATGAAATTTCAATGACAGTTATTTTTTACAAAGCAGCAGACTAAAATTCAATAAAGGAATACACTATAACAATATTTAACAATGCTCACATTCATAGATAAATAATGGTTAAGAATTTAATTACATATCAACATAGCGGTGCCTATTTTATCCAAGTGCAACCTGTCCAAAAAAAAAAAAGGGTTTAAGATACACTCTTCATTCAAGCACAAACTTCATTCACTGGAAAAATAAAATCAGCAAGTAAATTTCACCCTCACCATACTAAATGAAGACAAAAATCAAAACAGAAGAAAATACCCACATTCATAAAAAGGTGATTTATCAAATAACCACAATAAAATTAAAGGGATTATATTTCTGTAAACCTCCAAAATTGCTCTAACCATATTAAGGAGTTGGTACTCAATAAGGCAGATACTAAGTTTTGTTCAAGTGGGAAAGTGGACAAGATAGAGAAGAGGGAAAGTCTCTCTGTATGAAATAAAAACACAGGTTCTCATTCCCCCAAAAGGAGAGTAAAAGAAAGCAGGGAAGGACAGATAAACAAACTGAGTTAGAAAACTAATTTTGGTCATAGTGAAATTCATGAGATTCCAGACTTCAAATTAAATTTCCTCTTATAAGGTGCTTTATCTGCATGCCTCACAAGTAATTATCACAAGACTAGAAGTATCAAGACATTCTCACGATCATAGTTCACAGGCACCAAATCCCAACAACCTGCAGTTGAGGGAGCAAAATGCCATACCAAACTGAGCTATGCCCAAGGAGGAGCCACAATTAAAATCTATCCACTACTGAAAAAAAATTTCTCTTTAAACGAAAACTAAATCATATCTAGATCTGTTCCATAATTAAGAGACCCAGAATACGAGGCAATCTCTCCTACCAGGTGAGGACAAAGGCATTTGCACAGGAAAGAGAAACAGTTTGGCAACTGTATATTGCTCTGTAATCATTGGCATCTCCAGCTGAAAAGTGACTTGTTTTTATCATTTCCTATATTAGATTTGGGCTACTGATAATTACCACAGCTAAAGACCTGTCATAAAATATCAAATATGAGAACAAACTGTAATTTTTCTGAATATTACCAGCTTCGAAACCAATTTGGGGCTTTAAAAATGACAATAAAGCATATTTAACTTTATAAGCCAAAACATTATGGACCCATGAAGTTAAAATCACCAGGAACACGTTTGCTGATCTCATGCATGTACATTACACTTAACCAAAATGTCACATGGTTTTATAAAAACAGTAAAATTAAATAAGCTGAGAGTTAGAAGGTCCAAAATCCAGAAATTCAGGCCATGTTTTATCCTGTTGTCAAGTACCACGTAAACTGAGATCCCATGTCTGTCACACAGACCAGATTAGTTCAATGGTGATGGATGAAATATTTATACACATCTATTTACAGTACTTCTTTCTGAAGATTACAGGCCAATATTCTTTTCTTCCATTCCTAGTCAATCTGAGTTTGGCTTCCTCAATGAGAAGGGGTAAATCTGAAAATGGCTACTTAGCTGCTTAACCTATGGAAAACCAGAACATAATACAGTGACAAATATGGACCTTATTATTTTTTAAGGCATAAAGAATTCACTCTGGAAACAACAATTTATTGACACAGCAAAAATCACCCAAAATAATAAAGAGGTCTGCTGGATTAGAACTGCTAAAGAGCTAGACAACAACAGAAAGGGCAATACTGGAACTACTTTGGGGGATTATGCTCTGCCTAACTCTAAAATCTAATCTTTCCAGAGTCTGCTAGACTAAAAATGTTCACATTCAAATCTATTGAAAACCTCATGTAATATCTAATTATTAATTTGTAAGTTAGATTCAATATTCAGCTTGTTGAAACAATTCAAAGCAATCACTCCCAAAGCTACTGAAATAGTCTAAAATAGATCTGTCAATGTGGAAAAGATGGATGGATTGGTAAGGTATCTCTAGTGCGAGTCAAGAGCTTAGTTATGTGCCAGTAAGAGATGGCACTTGACACTTACTGTTTCTACTTCACTAATTTAAGTGAATGTTTTGTGTGGCCTAGGAAGTTTCACCTTCTGATTAAAACTTGGAGTTTCTTCTGAGCAAGAAATAAAATCTCAAATAACATAAAAGCCTTCTCTTAATCTGAAATTCCTATCTTCCTTATTATACTTCAGGGAAGGAAGTGATACTAAAGCAATTTCTTTATAAATTAAGTTAATAGACCATAAAAACATCCCTATAGCTAAAGAGAAGAATTGGAGAACAAATAAGATTATCCAGCCCCATATAGTTATAGTGTTTACAATTCTAATCAATAAGAAAATAACTTAAAACCCACTTAACATAAGTACTAACTCCCCATAATTATCTAGCTTTAGCATCATTTGTTGCCATAACATAATTATTAGAAAAATAATTTCAAAATTCTTATAAGTATTTCAATTGGATAACTTTCTTTTGTAATCTATTACCTCCTTCCCACTTGTAAGAAACAAATAAAACCAGTTTTGTTTGAGCTTACTCACCACGCATACCCCATAGTGGATATGGGCCAGGGTGAAGGCAGCTGTTAGTATATACAGGAGGACACTCTCAAGGTAAGAGGCTACTCCTAAGTTCACTGCCATGACAACCAAGAAGAGAGGAACCAGCAACCAATTCAAAGCTGGGCATCTTGTGCTGCTCATCTGACAAACAATCAACTGACACTGGGTTTAAAAAAGAAAGAAAAATATTTAATTAGAAAGCACTTCCAAAACTACTCACTCTAACATTTAGAAAGTATTCAAGACCTTGAGCCAACATGTTACATTACCTGAGTTCAGTGGTTCTCAACAGGACCAGGGACCCCACCTCCCTGCCCTCTGAATGTGTCTGAAGAGACTAGAAAATAATTTAGTAAGGATGCGATAGAAGGTATTCTTCCACTGGGTAATGACAAATTAGATAAGAACTTTCTCCCAATTTCAAGATTCTACGATACATGAGAAAAAATTTTAAATAATACCCTGTTATCTCCACACAACTAAATTTCTTCACAGCAATGTTAAGAGGATGCTACTGCCAACATAGAAATATGTCCATAATTAACATTTTAAAATCTCTCTGGCTCCCTTTATTTTCTATTCTTTACTCAGATATACTTTTACTCTTCCAGAGATAATTTTTATTCTATGCATTGGTGCTTTCAAATCTGTATATTCATCAATTTTTGAAGTACTCAGCGAATCTAGGGAGCTGCATACCCTAGGCAAGCATTCTACCACTGAGCCACACTCCCGAGTCGTTTTCCACTTTTAAACATATCCAATCAGTAGGAATTAGAACATTAAGTGCATTGAAGAATGGACAAAGTTACAAGTCAAGAACTCTGAAGGACCTCGCCTAATAAAGAGCACAGCCTTTCTGGCTCTCAGGATGAACAGGTCCTTTCTCGGTTCCTAATAGTTCCTTCTTGTGCTGTTTTCTGGCAACAACACAAAAATTAATTTAAAAAAAATGTATGAGACAGGCATGGTGGAATATGCCTGTATCCCAAATAATCAGGAGACCACAAAGGAGGACAAGACCAGCCTAGACTGCTTGGTAAGACCCTGTCTCAAAAACAGACAAACAAAAGAAAATACATTTATTATAAAGTTTCTACTCCATATTATTAATCCCCAAATCAGCTGCTGCTGTGTTTTTCACTAATATTCCTTTCAAGCAGGACATGGCAGCACATGCCTGTTGGAGGCTAGTCTGGCCAATGTAGCAATGCCAGGTATACTTGAAGCCCTTGGTTCAATACCCAGCCGATGACCAAAGCTCCCTAAAGAAATCATTACAAGTATAGTCATTCCAACCACACTGTTAACAATATTTACTCTGAAAGCAATCTATATTGTCCCAGGACTTCTTCATAGGGATATTTCAGTATGCCATGGTTTCTGAACAGCAGTCTGGTTTCAAAGGACAGAAATGAAGTAATTCTCAAGAGACTGGGAGTGTAGCTCAGTTGTAAAGTACTTTTTTACATGCTAGAGGGCCTGGGTTCAATGTACTCTTACTATGCAAAAATAACTAAATAAAAATAATTCTCAGCTTATTCTATCTCTGAGATTTTTTTAAATTTTCTTTCAAATTTGTGGTTTTAAAATCTTATTCCAATACTAAAAAGTTCTCAAAGTATCAAACTGTCATATCTCCCTAATATTACAGGTGGTCTTTTTTAAAGAAAAAAAAAAACTTACTGTGATGTTGGCAAAGGCTGTTCCAACCATAAAGTAGAATATTCTAGGATGTATCTCTAAAATATCTGAAGGTGACCAGAGGATCCAGGCTGTAGACAAAATGAAGAGCAAACATGGAGAAAAGAAGGGAACCATAACTTCATAGACTGAACTGTGTTTCAAGGTGTTATTTTTATAGCTTCTGAAAAAAAGAATCAAGTAATACAAAGAATATTATTATATACAATACTTGTAGTTTGTCACTTCCAAATTACTTTTATATTTGTTTATACTCACAATGATCTTATGGCACAGGTAGAATCAATAATATTTTTGTTTGCTTGATTTTGAGGCAGTGTCTCACTACGCAGCCCAAGCTGGCCTCCAACTCACAGCAATCCTCCTGCCTCAACCGAGTACTATGATTACACAAGTACATCACCGTGCCCAGCAGAACCAACAATATTAACCCTACTTTACAGCTAAGGCAAGTAAAGACGAGAGATTCTAAACTGCTTAACTTGCCAATGAATCAGAACCAAGGTTAGGACTGAAAACTCTTACTCCTGCCTGTTTTTCCCTCCTTAAACCAAACTATCAACTGTAGCGTAAGATAAGGCATGCATGGTGATACATATCTCTGTAATCCAAGCACTTTGGGAGGCTGAGGCAGGACCACAAATTCAAGCTCAGCCTGGGTGACTTAGTGACTTAGCAAGACTCTGTCCCCAAAAATAAAGAGTTAAAGATACAGCTCAGTATAAAGGCACTGGTTTCAATCCCCAGTTCACATAAATAAACTTCATTTTTATTCTATGAAATATCCTAATAAAAAAATAAAACAAACATGAAATATCAACAGGGTGACAAGTCCTCCTTAATTTCATGTATTCAAAGTTCAGTCTCCAACCTGTGGCACAACTTAGTTAATGGACCCCTTTCAGAGGTGGCGCTTACTACAAAGTCTTGCAGTCATTGGGACATCCCCTCCCCTAAAAAGCATATGGGACCCCTGCCCCTTCCTCTTTCTGCTTTTGGCAGCTCAGTCATGCAATGAGCTGCTGCACTCTACCTCCTGCACCCTGCACTATAAGCCTGAATGTAATGGGCCAACCACGCATACTTTGAAACCTCCAAAACTGGGAGCCAAAATAAATCCTTTCTTTAACAAGCAAAACAAGCCACTTGTGGTGGCATACACCTGTAATCTCAGGCTGAGGTAACAGGAGTGCCATGAGTTCGAGGCCAGCCAGGCTACAAAGTAAGTTCAAAGCAGCCTAAACTACACAGTGAGAACATCCTTACACAGAACAACAAAACCTAGCACAGTAGTATCTCACACTTCTACTACAACTAAAAAAAAAAGTACAGAATTTATAGTATTAACTCACATGTGAGACTGCCAATATCAAATCTTGGTGACTCTAAGTACACAAGAAACTATCGTGTTTCCTATTTTGTTTTGTTTTTAAAGTTTTTTTGATACAGCATCTCTATACCCATTCGACTCATAGGGATCCTAGTGTCTCAGCTTCCTTACAATTGCAATTACAGGTGTGCACCACCACATGCAGTTTTGGGGCCTGCACATGCGCCTGTGGTCCTGGCACAGTGTGCAGTGCTGGGGATCAAACTTGGGTCCTTGTACTTGCCAAGAAGGTATTTATGCCACCAAGCTGCCTCCCCATTCCCATGTTTCCTGGTTTAAGTGATAGAAAAGTTTTGAAAAGGTGGTGATGGCTACACACCATAGTGAATGTACTCAATACTACTGAATCATGAAACTGTAGCTAAAAGTTGTAACTCATATATATTTTATTATATAAAAAATAGAGCAAAGAAGATATCTAAGTCTGTGGCTAAGGAGTAACAGAAAAAACTAAGAAGGTATAATTTGTATTTATTAAATAATAACTCCCCATTTGTCCCTATTACAAATCAATGACAACTTCCATTCTGCTTACTATCTATGAATTTGTTTATTCTAGGTACTTCATATAGGTGGAATCATAAGCCATCTGTCCTTTTGGCCTGTCTTACTGTATTTAGCATGATGTTTTCAAGTTTCATTCATATTTGTTTGATTTGGTTCTCTATGACTTCTTTCTTTTTAATGATTTCCCATTTGCTTCATATTGCTTCCATGACGTCTTTCAGTTCTTTGTTGTTTAAAGCATATTTAAGAGTGTCATTTTAAAGTCCTCATCAAATAAATCTAATTTCTGTGATTTCTCAGGTGGAAAAAAAAAAGTATTTCCACACATATGTTCACCTGTAAAGAGTCCCAATATATTACCCAGTCAAAACCTTACAATTGCAGAGTGCAAGGACCAGGGTTCAATCCCTGGCACCACAAGCCATGTTGGGTCCCCTCCCCTTGGGGCGTGCTGAGATGGTGATTGAAACTGGGCATGGTGGTGCATGCCTGGAGGCTAAAAACAGGATAATCACTATGAGTGCGATCTACATAGTGAGACCTTGTACTAACTAAATCTAAAAAAAACAACAACTTACAATTGTAAGGTAAGGAGGAAATGACTCAATTTCTAAAGCTTTCAAGTTTTATACCTTATGGCCTCTATGAATAAATGAATATGACTGCAATAAATATGACAGATTCACAGAGCTTGGCTGCCATGGGCTAAAGATTCTCCGAGCTACATCTGAGCTCAAAGATGAAGTACAAAGTACAAGAAAAGTATCTCAACTAGAAGAAACAATAGCAGGAAAAAAGGCAGCCAAATTACTAAACAAGGCAAGAACAAAATCTACTCAGGTCCCAGTAGATACTTCCAGGGAACAAAGTGAGGCATGCATAGGTCAGAGGCATGAAGCAGTCTCCCGCTCCCTCCTGTCTTCCCCCAAAGACATGAACTGCTATGCAACTACTATTTCACAAGAGTCAGCAAAGGCTCTGGTCCTAACCTACACACCCTCAGCTACATATAATCAATTTACAGAACAAAAGGGAAACATCAATGCTCAGTAGAAAAATATCGCCTCCGGAGGTACATCCACTTGTAAGAATGACGAATGAGAATCAATGAACCCAAAACTACAACAAAAGGACTAGCTGTCAGGTACGGTTGAACTGACTACAGATACTCTGAATTATCCTAAACTCATTTTAGATTCAAGACATTCGTTTTAAGACCTTTTCGAAATGTGCAGATGCCAAAGGAAAATAGAACCTTAAATTTAACTAAGTAACAGTTGCTAAACGGGGGATCACACTTATTGCCCTATTAAAGCACTTACCTATAAAAATTTAAGAAACTCATTGGGAGAGTCACACATACTGCACAACCTAAAGGAAAGAATATTTAAATTACCAGGAAGCAGTCAAATGATTACATTATAACAACTGAATTCACACAAAATACTCAATGTTTTTAAATCCAATAATTCTCAGGTTCACTGTGGTATCTGTAATAAAACCAAACAGATTCCTAAACAGTATCACAACTGGAAAAGTGACAATACAGTCTGACTGTCAGAGCGCAGGCTCAAGGAGACAGTTTGGACCTCAGTTTTGCTTACAGCATCCCCTGGTTATGTGATTTTAGGCAAATCAACTTTTCAGTGTTCAGTTTCCTCATTTACAAAATAGAGAAACTAGTAGTACTGATCCCACAGAATTCTAAAATTGAATAAATTACTGCACATGAAGACAACTGGAATACCTCCTACTATACAATAAATCAAGTAAGTATAAGCTACTAGAGGGAGAAATGCAGCCTGTGTTTCCTATTTATACTTCTTTTTAATGTCCCTAAGGACTTTCAATCTCTCCCCTCCGTATCTTACCTCCACATATAGTCTTCCCAAGAAACTCTGATTCCTAAGTCTGTATACAATTGTCTTTGTCTACTGTCCATTTCTTTCACAAAGTGTTGGGGAACAAACCTAGGGCCTCACACAAGTTAGGCAAGCATTCTACCACTGAGCTGCATCCCAGCATACAACGACAATGTCTAGTTTCAACAAAATTGCTGGATACAAAAAAAAACAGGAGGGTGTGTAGCAATCATCAGAAACTGTTGAATTTGACAAACTATAAAATACATATATTTTTAAGATGTTCAAAGAACTAAAGGAAAATATGGTGACAATGAACAAACAGATGGAAAAATCTGACTACAGAAAAAGAAAACAGAACTAAATGGAAATTTTAGGGCCAACCAGATAGCTTAGTCAGACGCAGGGACCAGGAGGAGAGCTCTGGTGTGCTGTGCTAGCCCTGCCCCCTGGATGTGCTGAGACAGCAACTGACACTGGCTGTGGTAATGTGCACCTATTATCCCAGTGCTTGGGAGGCTGAAAACAGGAGGATCACTACAAGTCTGATCCATACAGTGAGACCCTGTAGACCCTGTATTAAATGCATTTTTTTAAAAAAGTAAATTTTAGATGTGAAAAGTATGAAAACTTCATTGACAGTTTTATTAGCCAGCTTCAACACAAGATTGCCAATGACAGAAGAAAGCAATAAATTAAATACACATGAACAGAAATCATCTAATACAAAGACAAAGTTAAAAACAAGAGTAAAGAAAACCTTAATAAAGCCTCAGAAAATTATCCACAGGACACAGGAAACAAATCTAAATATATATATCCTAGAAGAGAAAGTGGAAGAGGCATAACAAATCTGAAAAAATAAGTGTGGCTGAAAACTTCCCAGTCAAAATATGAATGTACAGCTTCAGCACAGCTCACATGCTCAACAAACAAAGAAAACCAGGCCTGAATCTATCATAATCACATTTCTGAGATCCAAAGGTTTTAAAAAGAGAATCTTGAAAGCAGGAAAAAAAAAAAAATATTTTACACATAGGATGACAAGGATATTTAAGTTAATTCAGAAATAATGGATGTCAGAAGACATGAGAATGACACATTTGAAAAACTGGGGCAAAAAAGGGCAAAAGTCAGGATATTTTCATATAAATACAAAGACTATGTTGCTACTACCCTAAAAGAATTCCTTCAAACTTCCAGGAAAAAAAAAAAACCACACACACTAAGACAGATATATACAAAAAGGAATGAAGTATAGTAGAAATATTAAGCTTGTGGGTAGTATAACATTGCATAAAATAACCCAGATTAGAAGTGGTACATTTGAAACAAGACTGGCACATGTAATGAAATCTGTTGAAGTGCTGATACATAGGGATCTATTACATAAAAGCACAAAAATACACATAAAAGCACAAAAAATAATACAGACATTCAATTATTTTTCATAACAAAAAAAGGGAAGTGGAGACTGAATACTGTTTTCTACCCTGGTAGCCTGTCTGTACCGTACAAAGCTGTTACTTCCCTAAGAAGCTGCTCACCTACGGCCGCCAACCTTTTATCCTCTCCTCACACTGAGGCTTCAGCCACCCTGTGACTAACTGGCACAGGCTCAACAGCTCTTCTATGCATTGGTACCTATTTGGATCGAGCACTGGAAAAGCTGCTTTATCTCTTTGTTTAGAAACAAGTGAGTTTTTTAAATTTATTTTAGAGAAGAAAACCCAAATGCATTTGTAAGCTATTAAAGAATACAATTAGCATTCGAAATCATGCTCATATAATCACACATATTTTTACATTTTATCTTTAACAAATGAATGTAAAATGTAGCAAACCTATCATAGGACAGGTAGCTAAAATCAAGATTTGTTACATGGTAGTAGAAAAAAGTAACCTTTTCAAGTAAAGAAAAAACAGTTTATACAGATACCAAAAATGAACTTTTCCAGGGTATAGTTTCTAAAATGTATACTACAGGCAGGGTAGTTTCTAAAATGCATAGTCCCGAGTCACTAAGAAAGGCCCAAACCAGTACTCTCAAAGCCAAAATATAGACTTTCAGACTCTAAAATATAGGAATTGTGTGCCTACTACAAACAGTTTTTAGCAGTCTAATTCCATTCCACTACCACAGTTCAACAACAGAAAGAGAGAGGGCTCTTTTTTAGGTAAGTATCATAGCAATAGCCTACATATATGCTTTTTACTGCTACAAAGTCCTCTTATAGGCAAAAAGTAAAATGCAGTCCTCTTTACTTCTGTCCATACCTCTGACACTGTCCTACACTCAATTACCCTACAGATAAAGCACTTTAGCTAAAATCAAAAGGAAATATCACCCTATAAAAAACATTTAGCACTCAGTGGAAAGTGGCTGAGAGGAAAAGAGGCTTAACTTCTGAAGTGGCTAGACTTATCTTTACATTTCAACTTCCTATTTCACACAATACTCATACCCTACTAATACCTTTCAATGAAATCCACACCAGCTGCCTACTTAAATGTGGATAGTCCAATTTAGTCTAGGTTAAGGTGAATGATTACTTTCCAAGACCTGGGTTACCTATTTTGGCATTTTCCTCTGATTAGAAAAAGTTTGGTGCTACATAAAAATCAAAACAAAGAAACTTTATCTTCTTTAATGTTTAAATCTTATATAGTTGAAGGATTATTCTGCTTGCTAGGAGGCAGGGACAGGAGTGCTGTTATTTGTTATAGTCAAATATAGGCTTTTGATAATAAAATGATGTGTTAAAACAGGCTTTGACATGGAGCTTCTTACCAATAATCATTGCAGTGAATAGGTCTCTATATAAGAAATTAAACAGGAAAGGTTCATACCAGGCCTCAACTCCTACAACAGCAGTCACTATGTAGACAAAAGAAATAGTCTAGAAGGAAAAAAAGACAAAAGCACACAGACGCATTAACAGCTGAAGAGGCCAGGGAGTCAACAGTGCTTTATACAACATTAAGTCTAGTCATACAGCTTTAGTAAACACAATAAATATTTTTAAAATTCAGTATGTGTCAAGTCTTGTCCTCTTTTTCTCTGTCAACAATGCCATAATTAACTTCTATCAACTTCATCTGCAACATTTCAAAGGCGTTCCATACACTGATTAAGTCAGAAGATGATCCAATTTGCCCACTCAACCACCTCCTCCTTCAACAAGTGCCCCCTAGCTACTGAGGGCTTAGACATCACACTGGGATTATGTTTGGGATTCAATGGCTGATAGGTTTGACAGCAAGTCTACTAAAGTAAAAGAAAGCTTTCTACTCACTGAAATATAGCAATGTAGACAAAAACCAACAATGTAGTTATATATGAGTGTCTTTTTTTTTTTTAACAAAAATTCATAGTTCAAATGAATGAATTTTTAGTAACATGAAGAAACCATTAATTTTGGTGTTATAATGACATCGTGATTATATCTGGGGGAGAGGGGTTGTTTTGTTGTTTTATTTTGCTGAGACAAGATCTTGCTATGTACCGCAGGCTAGTCTTGAACTTGCTTACGCAGCCCAGCCTGGCCTCAAACTCACAGTGATCCTCCTGTGTCAGCCTCCCAATGCTAACTGCCTAAGTAAGGTAAGTAAGGGATATACCAGACAATTTTCTTATTTTTTTTATATATTTGAAAATTTGCAGGAATAAGCAAACTTTTTAAAAATTTAATTGTTTTTTTTTTTAAGTACACATTAGTTATAATCAAAATGGCAAAAGGGCAATAAAGAAATGACTTTCCAAAAATATCACAGCAGTGTCAAAAATTTAACACAGAACACATACTTACCACCTGGCTAAGGTCATATCCCCATGGCAGGAAAAGAATCCCTGTGTTATACTTTTCCCAGTGGGACAGGATGAAAGAAAACAAAACTACCCATAGCAAGAAATAAAGAACAAAAACACTGACACCAGTTGATCCTCGTCCAAAGATGGAATACACAGTTACAACAAAATACACACATGACCAGCTATCCAAGCCATGATCAAAAAGCTCCCCTAATGGGGTGCTAGAATTGGTCCTCCGGGCTTGCTTTCCATCCACGCCATCTATAATAAAAGCACACCATGGAAAAGGGTCAACAGCTATATCCATATAATGGAAAAACCAAATCAGTATATCATAGAATTGTTGAATATAGTTATTAGCCCATACTATAAAAACTATACCTTGAATTCTCACAATTAAAAATTTCAGATAGTTCTCTAAAGTACAATCTGAAAATCAAAACGTTATAGCATGCTGAATGATGTCATTTTTAGATAGAAAAAATATCTAGCTGGACTCTGAATTCTTCCAAACACACCAACCAGATCATTCCACAGAGTTTTAAACATTTAATAACTTTTCATTCCAACTTATCTATTCACTTTGCCCTAGGGCCCAAAAGAACTTCAATCACAACCTACTGCATTCTTTTGTCTTTTTTTTGCAGATCCGGGGATAGAACTCAGGCCCTTGTGCTTGCCAGGCCACAACCTACTTCATCCACTGTGAAATTAGTCATTTTTCACAAATCTGTTGCTTCTATATGTTCAGGCGCTTTCAAAACATGTACATAGTAGGTGCTCAGCAAATACAAAAATTAAATTTATTAAACATGTGTAATACACTATTATTGGTGCTATACAAACACAAGAATCTTGGAATAAACTAAGTTTGTTCTCTCAGAGCACTTATAATTGAGAAAGGGACAAAGATAATAAAGATATGGTTGTGTTACAAATCATAAAAAACCTCATATAAGGCAAGGAGGGTTGCTTCAGGCTAAGATAACCTAGAATGGCTTTTAAGACAAGATGAAATTTGAGAGAGGCCTAAAGAATGAGTTGGATTTCAGCAGTAAGAGATAAAAAAGTACACCATTTCAAGAGGGAATGCCATCAGTAATAAATACTGAGATGGAAAAGTATAGCACATGTTTCAAAACACAAGAAGGGTATTTTTACTAGAAGCCAGATGAAGGCAGCAATATAAGTAGGCTAGAGAAGAGGTGTGGGAGTCTAAAAAAGACTACTAAAAGCTTCATGAATATGGGACTGACAAGAGTGAAAGGCGTATTTTTAAAAAATGTACATGAGGGCTGGGGAGACAGTTCAGTGGTCTAAGCACCTGCCTGGCAAGCTCAAGGATTGGGGTTTGATCCCTGGTACTGCATGCTATGCCAGCCCCACAAACCCAGGTGCACCATGAGAGCCACCAAAACTGGGCATGGTGGCACATGCCTATAATTCCAGTACTGAGGAAGCTGAGTCAGGAGGATCACTATAAGTCCAAGCTGCATAGTAAGACTCTGTACCAAATAAATAGATAATAAATGATTTTAAAAAAAAAAGCACATGGGGCTGGGGAGATAGCTTGGTGGCATAAGTGTTTGCCTGTCAAGCATGAGGTCCTGAGTTTGCTCCCTAGCTCAAATCTGAGTGCTCCAAGTCGCCCCAGAACTGGGCTTGACGGTGTATTATTATAATCCCAGCACTGGGGAGGCTGAGACAGAAAGATCACTAGGAGCCCAAACCCTTTATCAAAGAAAAAAAAAAAGCATATGACATCATTGTGAATGCCATGCTATCTATAGATAGAGGAATAATTAGCAGGTCAAAATAAAATGGAGATGGAATGCAGTGGGAATAAAAGCTGGGGGCAGACAAAACATTAAAGAAAATTGAGAATGCTGCAAAAGAGATGAAATGAGAGGTCTAAAGAGAAGACAAGTTCTGAAGGTTCTAGACTGCATAATTAAGACAGCAGTGGTGTTCAAAGTTAGAAGCAGCAGCAAGAAGGGGGAGGGGAAAGACCATCATTTTAGGTAGTGTGACCAAAGGCATGCTGGGTTACTCACATGGTAATGCCAGGCAACTCATCCAGGAGTTCTTACTAGCAACACAGAAGATCAGTGAGGGCTAGATATAAACATGGGAATCATGGGAGTAAGAATGTTAAGTATCAGGATCAACCAGAATGATGCAAAGAGAAAGCCATGAAAAAAGCACATCAGAATACCCTAACTTCGGGGAAGCAACAGAAGAGACTGCTACAGAAAAACATAACACAAAACTAGTTAAAAAGGAAAAAAAGAGGCCGAGGGTGTAGCTCAGTGGTAAAGTCCTAGCATGCACAAGGCCTTGGGTTCCACCCCATTTGGAAGCAGGGGGAATAACTATATGTACCCTGCTCACCATGGTATCATGCTCACTGCCCAGCTCAGTCTATGGCACAGACAACCTTCATAATATGTTGAAAGATTACATGAAAGGACAAATCCCCAAACACCTGCTTAAACCCTGCAAGTCTCTGTTACGTAGGGTTGGGAAATTTTCTCCCCTTACATAATTAAATATTACCTCAAAGTTTTTGCGTTGTTCATTGATTTCATTATTTCCTATGTGTGACTCCCATATAGCTATATCATATTAAAATCATGAAATACATATTAATTAGGTTTTGTAAATTTTCTCAATGAGCTCATTCCAGCTACACAAGTCTGGTGTCTAGTTATGTCTCAGAATTTTTTTTTCTTAGAAAGGCAATTCAGGGTAATACATATATATATATATATGTATATGAAAGACATTTCCTACAACCCTCCCAGGACTTAGACCTGGGATCAAATACATTAATATTTCTTTAGCAAAATGGATGCATAACCACACTATAAAGAATAAAAATCATACTGTTTCATGTTAGTTCAAGACAGGTTTTGCAACACATGGTTCATGTTGGGTCAGGATTTTTGCCAAAAGTTGTGGACATGAAACAACAGGTAGACTGTATGGTACAGTAAAAGGCTCCTGTGAAATGCCATCAGAAGGCAGAACTCACAGACCACTCTTTCTCCTTGCAGCAGTCCTTGGCAACTAAGTCCACCAGCAGCATTTATACATCTGTTAATGATTACTATTATATATACAAAAGCCTCTACTTAAATATGTAACTTGTAACTGCAGCTTCCCCTAATTCTCTCCCTTCTCCAAACTACAGGCCAGTTCCACCATATTAGCATTTAATGTATGAAGCTATACTGGTTTGTGAGAATGAGTCTTTTTTTATTCGATGAGATCTAAGCAACCTGAAGTCAGCATGTCCTATTTTACCTGCACTTAAAAACTTGAGAGTCTGTTACGTTTCAGGCACTGGGGATAAGCAGTGAACAAAGAGATAACTGCTCTCAAGGGTGTTCCTCACTCTAGCATGTTAATTGAGACAGATGGCTTTAGAAAGTACGGAGAGCCAGGTGTAGCGGTGCATGCTTCAGGAGTACTTGGGAAGACAAGGTAGGACTGCCACAAGTGTGGGGCCAATCTGGGCTACACAGTGAGTTCAAGGTCAGCCTGGAATATACAGCAAGACCCTGTTTCCCCTGCTTGGTTTCCCACTGTGTTCTATGACAGCATCTACCTCTCCATTCTGCTATATCAGTCTTGATTCCCAAACTTAGGTAAAAATGTCTTAGGGCTGGCGGTATAGCTCAGCGGACTAAGCGCTTGCTTAGGTAAGCGCAGGCACCAGTATTTGATCCTTGGTTCCCCCAGCCGCGCCGGCCCCGCCTTCGGGTGCGCTGAGCCGGCGATGCAATCTGGCCGCGGTGGCGCGCGCCTGTAATCCCAGCACATGGGAGGCAAAAAGCAGGAAGATCGCTATGAATGTGGGCTGCATGCATAGTGAGACCCTGCTCCAAAAAAAAAAAAAAAAATAGAAAAAAAAAATGTCTTATTAGAAGCTGGCAAATTTTTTGTATTAAGGGTCAGATAATAAGTATTTTAGGCTCTGTGGTCCATACCCTTCATAGGTCTCTTGCAAACTATTCAACTTTGTCTTTATTGCAGGAAAGGAACCACATACAATGAATTCACAGTAGCTGTGTTCCAGTAAAACTTTTTTACAAAAACAAAGGATAGATCTGACATAAAAATAAATAGTGGGTTGTAACTCTTATTTATCCCAAGTACTGAATGACAATATTTTCATATATTAAAAATCATATTTACCTATTTGAACAAGATATTAATAAACTTATTAGAAGAGAATGAGGCAGGTAAGAAAATATTACTTTAGTGGATAGCTATATTTGCTGATTAACTAGCCACTGACTAAGGTTGGTATTTTTAGGAAGACAACAAGGAAGTCCACTATCACCTCTCTGTTTAACATTCCTTGACAGAATGGTCAGAGTAATCAGCAAGAAAAGAAACAAAAGGGATTTGTAGAAAAAAGGAAGAATTCTCCTTTTTCACAGATGACACAATCCTACACATAGAGGAGTCAAAAAACTCTACCTAAAGATTCCCTAGAATAAACAAATTCAGCAAAATAGTGGAATATGAAACTGATACACAAAACTCAAGTGTTCCTGTACATCAACAATGACTCCACTGAGAAAGAAAGCAGGGAAACAATACTTTTCACGATAGCTTCAAAAGAAAAATTAAACACCTAGTAATAGGAAGTCTCATGATCCTAGTTCAAGTTGTATTTCAAGTTATATTACAAAACTACAGGGATAAAAACAGCATGTGCATGGACAAACATAGACATGTGAGGTGATAGAACAGAACTGAGGATTTAGAAACAACCCCAGGCACATTCACTCATGTGATTTTCCACAAAGAGCCAAAAACATAGGTGGAGGAAAGAGTGCCTCTTTTGCAAATGGTGCTGGTTTCCACGATGGATCAAAGACCTAGATACTAAAACAGAAACATTTAGTCTGCCAGAAGAAAACTCTTGAAAACACAGTATGCCTATGCCAAGAAACAGAACCCCAACTATGTAAGAAATAACACCAAGAAACAACAAATGGAATTTCATCAAATTCAAAAGCTTCTGTACAGAGCACAGGAAATAACCTACAGAATGGGAAAAACATCTTTGCCAACTATTCCTCTGATAGAGGACTAATATCTAAAATATAGAAAGAGGGGCTGGGGAGATGGCTCAGTAGAATAAGCACTTGCCTGGCAGGTGCAAGGGCCTAAGTTCAAGCCCTGGTTCCGCCAAAAATAAATAAATAAAATAAAATATAGAAAGAAATAAAAAATTAGACACCCCCCCAAAAAAAGGTCACAATCAAAAAACTAAGCAATTAAAATGAGTGGATATCTCTTTAAAAAAGAAGTACATATGGCCTATATGTACATTTAAAAAAATTCAGCATTAAAAAATTCTGACATTAGAGAAATATAAGTCAAAGCAACAGAGTCTAACCCTAGAAAGAATAGCCATCATCAAGAATGCAATGACCAAAGCACACTTCATGAGGTTACGAGGAAAAGGAACCCTTCTATATTACTGGTAGGATGTAAAGTAGTATAATTTCTGTATAATCTACAGAGATTCATAAATTAAAAATATGTATAAATGTAAACATAAACATAACAGAATAAAAACCCTACTTGACCCAGCTCACGATACATCCATACCCATGTATACAGCACAACTCCTATCTGCTAAATCCTGGTAGCAGCCTGTAGGATAATCAACACATAAGATGTGGTACACATACACAAGCGTATATGTACTACTCAGTCATAAAGAAGGATACATGAGTTATGAGTAGGAAAATGGATGTACCTTGAGATCATAATCTAAGTAATTAGACACAAGAAGGTTAAATATTGTATGGTTACTCTTACATGAGAAATCTGAAGTGTAAAAAGGATGACAAGAAAATAGACTATGTGGAGACTGGAAGGATACCTAGAGATGGAGGAAAACAAGAGGAACCGAAAGAGAAGGTAAAGTAAAAAGGACTAAGACATGATATGTATATGCACCGATGCCCCAAGATGAAAGTATTTATTATATATTGCTAAAATATACTAGTAAAGAGCCAACAAGACAGCTCAGAGGACTAAGAACTTGCTTAGGCAAGCACAGGGATCGGGGTTCAATCCCTGGCACATGCTATGCCAGCCTGCCCATGGGTGCACTGAGCTGGCCACTGAGATTGGGTGTGGTGGCGCACACCTGTAATCCCAGTGCTGGGGAGGCTGAAAACAAGAGGATCACTGCAAGTCTCAGCTGTGTAGTGAGAACCTGTACCAATACATAATAAACAAAGAAAATACACTAGTAAAAATGGGAAAAATTAAAAATAGTATCAGTATTTATACTTTCTTACCTAGCGTGTAGGCTGTAAAGTTGAGGATGCCCACAACAATCCAAACCCAGTCAGGCACATGCCTGTGACCTGGAGCTGCAAAGGAAAGCAACTAATGTTTGAATATTGGCTTTCTGTAATAGTTCTTATCATAGCACTTCCTGCCAATGAGAAGGATTTTACAGATTCATGTATTCGGCATGCATGCCGAATGCAGAACTAAATAAATACTAAAATTTATCAAAACCTGCCAAACCAAACATGTAACTGCTTAACCCCTTATTTACATCAAGTATTTGTAGCAAGCTTGTATTATAATTCAAAACTAAGTGCTCCCCTTTACTTGAAAGTAAGTTATCAGCTCACAATGAAAAATAACACATTTTTAAAATTTATAAACATGACTGCACGTAATCTAAGTTTTATTGTTTGTGATTATACTATGAACACATATTGTTACGGTTTACATCTAAAACGCCTTCCTAAAGTCTCACATTTGGAGGCAGCCTAGTCAGAAGGTGGGGTCCCTTTGGATGTGACTTGGAAGGGTACAGGCTTCCTGGCTCCTCCTCTCCCTGCTTCCCAACCACCATGACTGGAGCGGATTGCTGCCAGGCTCTTCCACTACAGCTTCTGCCCTGGAACCATGGACTGAATCCACTGAAACTGCCCAAACTGCAGATGTCAGGACTCCACGTTGGCGACAGAAAAGCCACTGGTAAATACAGGGCCTTTATATTATACTTTCTCACTGAACAATTATAGACAAGAGCTCCTCAACTAGGTAATTTGAGCCTCAGAATCATCCAAAATGTCTAGATAGTTTCCCCCTCTGATAAAACAACTGAGAATCTAGATGTCTGGTTCTAGGCCTGCCTCTGTAATCAATCAACAGTGCAACTTTGAATATATCATTTAACTTCTAGCTTGAATTTTCCAAAGAGTACTGGGACTTGAGGGTTCATGTATCCTTCAAGTTCTATGATTTGAAGAAATACATGTGTTTTACATATTATTATTTCTCTATGTAATGAGGTAATAATTTTAGTCAGAGAAGATAATACTTCTAACTATGAAAATATTTTAGTATTTTCTGATGATTAAAATACAAAGTTAAATATCTAAACAAAAAGGCTCACAACACTAAAACCTTGCATAATAAAATTTAATCTTACTGATTATTCTTTTTTTTTTTTTGCAGTACAGGGTATCAGAGGACCTTATGCTTGCCAGGCAGGCACGCTTAAGCCAATGAACTATCTCCCTGGCCCTGATTATTCTTATAGTACTTTAGGATCTTCTTACGTTTCTGACTGGTACTTAAGACTTCAATGTCCATTCTGTTCTATGACTAGAAGTTTTAGCTCAAAGTTTCAATTGAAGAAATTCAGCATATGCAGTTTCAATATTCAGAATTTCTATAACATCAAAAGTGCTAAGTCACTGAAATTCCTAAGTTTTCCTATAAAACAATGCTGCCAATCACTGTTGATTCCTCAGGTCAGTCCACAAAACTCTGCTGGATCCATAAAACAGATGAACTATACTACTAAGACGCCTCACTAGATCGTTTGTTAATTTTGATGTTGTTCTTCTAAGACTGGATCTCACTGCGTATTCTAGGGCAGCCTCAAACACACTATGTTGCACATGTTGGCCTTGAACTTTTAATTCCCCTTCTTTAGCCTCCCAAAGTGCTGGGACTACAGGAATGCACTATGACAGCTGGATCATTTATAAGTATTCTTATCAGAAAACAAATCTCCAACTTGAAGGCAAAAGCTACTAACTGGCCTCCACCTGGCTGAGCTATAACAGTAAATCCTATCTCCCACCATTCTTCCAAACACTCCAGACTCTTTCTTGTGGCCAGGAAGAGCTGGGTGTAGCAGAGCAAAGGAACAGGGTTGGGAAAGGATGCTGCAGGGCATGGGGACAGGCTGGACACCAGCTCCCAAGTGTTTCTATCTTTTCTTCTCCAACAGAGTGCAGGCTAACATCAAAAACATTTGGGGTTCAGGGTTGAAAGAAGAATTGTACAGGTACCAACCTGCCAGAGGAATGTCATCAGTATGCACAAATGTGTACTAGTGAAAATGTTTAGAACATTTAGGTCTACGAACCATTTTTAGAGGAAACTGGAAGTCATTAGAGGCTAGAAAGGAATGAAAGACAGACACATCCCCTTTAGAAAGGGGATTTTTCTTCCAGGACTAGAAGAGAGGAAAGGATATTCCTGGATGATATGTTATGTTAGGCCCAGGTTATATACATTTTTAGATAGTTTTACTATACTAAATCTGTCTTCATGCACATCTAATAATTCATTTGTCAAAATTTCATTGCTTTTAAAACAGCATATCTAAACTCCAAATGCAAAATGATAATTTCTAGAGCTTAATGGAAACACATAACACTGTAAAATCACAACAGTTTTTATATACAATTATGACATCTCAAATAACATTATAATGCCCAAAACTTTTCAGAACTATAAGCAATGTAATAGAATGATAAAATAATCAATTATACCTATCTTTCTCTACTTAGACATTTTAAACATAATATTAAGGCAATATTCTTACCTGAAGCATAAAAATCAGGATCAAAGTATGCCATAAGGAGAAAATTGAACACAACCAGCAGAAAGCCAGAAAAGGTTATCAGATTCGGAGCCAGCCAAGTAGGAAATGCCTATTTTCAAAATATATAAAATAATTAAAGGAATCTTTGATAAACACCACAACATAAAATTCAAGTCATAATAAAAGATCATATGCAGGAGTTACACATATTAAAAAGTAAATCATAATATCCAGTTAGTAAAAATAAGTATTTTGCTGAGCATAATGATGCACACCTGTAACCCCACCTCTTTGTGGAGTCTGAGGCAGGAAAATTATCCACAAATTCAAGGCTAGCCTGGGCTATATAATGAGCTCAAGGCCACCAACTACTGACAAGAGACCTGCCTCCTCAAAAAGAAACATTTCCCATAGCCACAAACTGTCTCTGTCTGTCTGTCAATCTCTCTCTCTCTCTTTCTCCCTCTTTCTTTCTTTCTTTTCTCTGTTTTTCTCTCTCTCCCTCCCTCCCCATCTTCTCCTGTCTATCTGTCTGTCTATCTGTCTGTCCGTCTCTCTCTCTCTCTCTCTCTCTCTTGCTTTTGTTTTGTTTTAAAGCTTTGAAGACAGGGTATCACAATGAAGTACAGGCTGGCTTTGAACTCACAATATATCAGAGGCTTACCTAAAACTTAAGTGATCCTCCTGCCTCAGCCTTTAGAGTACTGGGATTACAGGCATGCACTACCACACCCAGCTGCTACAAACTTTTACAATTATAAAATTAAACTCATTTTTGAAAATTTTAAAAAATATTTTATAAAAATGGCAGATTGTGTTATACAGATTTAGATTTCAACAGTAAGATAAAGCAAGATACGTGATTAACAGAAAGAAAAATGGAAAGCATAGTATGCCAAGGCATGATGAATGCTATCCTCCCAGCTCTAGGGAGGCTGAAGCAGGAGGATCTCCAGGAGTCTAGCATGAGTTACACAGTGAGTTCAAGGCCAAACTACACTACGCTGTGATACTGTCTCAGAACAACTCCCAAAACAGAGTGTGGGATATCCAAGTATTTTACTAAATTTAAAGGTATAGATCTAACACTATCAAATAGTTTAAAATACTTAAATCAACTAAATGAAAATATCTATTAATTATCTTACCTTGACTATTGTGTTCCAAAATGGATGCATGACATAGAGAGAGAGTGGGTTGTTGTCCACAGCACTATACTGTTAAGAAATGAAATACGCAGAGTTAATCCTGACAATAAGCCAATAACATAATATTCTTCAAAAAAAATAATAGTACAAAAATAACCTGCAGAATGTTTATATCTGGTTATCTGAACAACTAATTTGAAAACAGGACACAATATAACAACCACTGTTGAATTCCTATCATTTTATTTAGTGAAATTATGTATTGTTTCTTTTTTTTTAACTATTTATTATCCTCTTTAAAAAATAAAAATAATAATAATAAAATAAATAACCTGTGAACTGGAGAGATAGCTCAGTGGTCTAAGTACCTGCTTGGCAAGCACAAGGAGCCAGGTTCGACCCTCCTGCCCTCCCCCATACAGCAAGCCGTTCAGGTCCCACCCTGGGCACACCATGCTGGCCACCGAAACCCAGATGGTCGTTCACACCTGTAATCTCAGCACTGGGAGACTGAGACAGGAGAATCAATAGGAGTCCAAGCTGTGTAGCGAGACCCTGTACCAAATTAAAAAAAGAAGAAAAAGCCCTGCCAAACAGATCTGTTTATATGATATTCTTATCTAAATAACAAAATTAGAAGAGCAATATAAATAGGGCAAAAACTATAAAACACACTGAGGTATTACTTTGAAAGTAAGAGGAAAGGGTCGGCCCAACAAGGTGGTGTACCAACTGTAATCCCAGCACTCTGGGAAGTTGAGACGAGGACTACAAATTCAAGCCCAGCCTAGGCAACTTAGTGAGAACCTGTCTCAAAATTTTAAGAAAATGGAAAAAAGTGCTGGGGATGCAGCTCAGCTCAATTTGAAGGCCCTGGGTTCAATCTCCAAACAGGGGGGCGGGGGGAATCTTAGGGGTAATCTAAAGGTTAACCCCAAATTATAGTTATGCAGTGGTTGTGGTTGTTTCATCCACATATATTCATTCAAAGTCCAAATTACCAGGATAATCAATGACTCGCCCCTTCCTCTCAATCAACTTTTATAATATAGAGCTTTAGTTAAAAATATATATATATATTGCTTACATAGTCTCAGTTATTATGCAGGACCAGTAAAATACACACTGTTACAGTTGAACGCTAACCATATACTGTCTCTAAACCATCTCACCTTACAGGAGTTAAGTTTTCCCCCTTGATAGCCTTACTGGTATACTTACTACCTATGATGCCCTGGGCAAGTAATCTCTTTTCTTAATTTACTCACCTGTAACGTATGATAGCCCTTACATCAAAGGACAGTCACAAGGATTAGGAAAGGTAATAATATATGTGAAGCACTTAAAACACTACCTGGCCCTTAGTAAATATAATAAAGCTATTATTATTATAAGTTTTGAGCACCAAGAGAATACAGACCCATGTACGGGAGGAAAACAGATTTCCTAAGTCAGCAAAGGAAACAAAAATAGGATAGGATCGTACAATAATGAAGCTTATTTCCTAATTACTGAACTGTTTAATAAAAATTAAAAAGGATATTTTAACTGATTTGTGTACACACAGGTATAGAAACCCCTAAGAGTTATGACTTACTACTCTCTTCCCTTTATCTCTCCCCTCCAACTCCTTCCATTTCATGAACACCTAATACAATACACAAACTAAAATATTCTTAATTCAAATGTTTACTGAATGAGAATCATTCAGCAGACTTTTCATAACTTCAATTTAGATCTCAACAAGGTCCTTACGAGGATGGTATTCTCATATGAAAAGCTGTTTTTAAATTTTGAAGCTTTAAATCTCAACTTCAGGAGACCAATATAAAAGCCAGATAAGATTATAAAACTAAACACAAGAAGGTTTATCTATCTGGATTTCAGTTATTTGATATCCAATACCTAATGAGCTCAAATACAGCAAGGAGAGATTAATATGAGATTGTAAAACAGCAAACAATAAGCCCAAACAACATATACAGTGCTCTTATCTTATGCACCTGATTATTTAAGGTATACACAAAGAAACTCTAAACGACCTTGTGAATCAATAACAAGAGGAATAACTTAAATCTTCCACATACATAAGGAAAAATATATATGTAAGCTTCCAAAGGTATGAAACTAGATTTGGGGTATTTGCTAAAGTCTGTCAAATGTCATTTTATTCTGCTTTAATACAATATTTTGGCATACACATGAAAACCTGAAGCTGGTAAGCAATCCAGTTAACACCTAGTATGGCTTGCTTGGTTCAGTAATCTGCAAGGCCCTGGGAAAACAGTTAAGGATCTCAGCCTGGGTTTAGGAGAATTATTCCAAGGCCACAAGAGTGCTCCGAGGATGTCTACCCAAACACTGCACCGTATGTCTGATCCTTATTTAGGTGAATAGGTAAAGTGGTTAGTTGACTCAGAATGCCTCTGGTGACCAAAAGCAAAACAAAGCTTATTTTCTTCAAAAGCAACCCCATCCCATGTTAAAACTTTAATTTTCCTACACAATGACAAGCTTCTTCTACCCTATATCTCCTATCTTGTGTTTTCACTTTGCTCGGAAAATTAGTAGGCAATAGTTTAATTTTTCTTCAAAATAATAGGTCTTCAAATATTTGGAGTCTGCTCTCCCTGTTACTCCCAAATCTTCCCTTTATCCATTCCCATGTCCCTTTCACTGCTCCTCTTGGCATGACTTCAATTTCCCTCATCCCCTAGGTCCTAGTTTACTGGACAAGGGATTGGAGAGCTTTTTCTGTAAAAGGCAAATATTTTAGGCTTTGGAGCTAGAATAGTAAATACACAACACTGCCACTGAAACAGGAAAACAGTTGCAGAAAATATGTGAACTTATTAATACAATCTTGCTCTAATAAAACTTCACTCATAAAAACAGATGTTTAGAAACCTGATTTGTTATTAATCTAAACAAATGTTGATCCAGGGCAAAGGGAAAGATTCAAGTGGTTAGAAAGGGAAAGCATGGCTATAAGCCTCTCTCCTTCAACACTGTATGCTGCTCAAGACACTATTAATTTCTTGTGGTAATAAAATGACACTGCAGTTTTCCAATACAGCTTTATAGTCGCCTAGACCCCTTGGCTCTCTTCCATATGGACTGAGCCACGGTAATGCTCTAATGTCGAAAATAAGCAACAAACTTTGCTGCTATGTCTTATCAATATAAGAAAGGTCTGTTACTATCAAATGATTTTTAACATAGGACTTGTGCTTACCTACCTGAACCAGGAACTTTCTAGGTATAAAACAGTTCACAACAGAAATCATTATGTGATTGGAGCACAACCTAAAGGTAGTTCATAAACTGCATGTACAGACATCACCTCAGATGTGGGCAATTAACTTCTCACTTTAAAAATCATTTCCAAAATCCTTAAATTCAAAATCATCCACAGCAGTTTTGTTTTGAGAAAAAGCACATCACAGTATGAAGTAGAATATTCATATTAACTTCCAAAATATATTGAAATAAACACATTATCAGCCTATCTTAAGAGCTTAGGAGAGGCTAGGATAAAGCTCAGTGGTGTAGCTCTTGCTTAACACATATAAGGCTCTGAATTCTATCCCCAGTACTACCAAAAAAAAACTACCTCAGAGCAGAAAGAAAACATGTCAACTCTTCACAGAAAGACAGGAACAGACAGACCTAGTGTGGTACTGAAGTCAGCCCTTTGCTGATAAAGCTCATGACTCAACCATGTTTAAATATAAGCCTAGCACAAGGAAAGAAGCCCCTGTTATAGCTTGTGGTCAGCATGT
Source organism: Ctenomys sociabilis (assembly GCA_004027165.1). NCBI lineage: Eukaryota > Metazoa > Chordata > Mammalia > Rodentia > Ctenomyidae > Ctenomys > Ctenomys sociabilis. Next base: position 20,196 of record PVKA01012643.1, on the reverse strand, counting down.
GTTCCACACCTCCAGGAACAGTTTCGTTCTTTCCTTTTTTGGGGGGACAGGTCCTTTCTGGTACTGAAGATGGAACCCAGGTCCTCTGTACTGAGCTACTTCCCCAGCTCTTTTTTAATTTTTGTTTTAATTTTGAGATAGGCTCTCACTAAACTGCTAAGCTGCCTAAATTGGACTGGAACTTGCAATCCTTCTTTCAAGTACTTGAGCAATGACATTTCAATCTCTGAGCAAGTTTTCCTTCACTTAAGCACAAAACAAAAGAGAACCCAATTATTAAAAACCTATTCACTCAACAGGAGTTAACTCAATGAAGTTAAAAGAACTGCCTTTCACATACAAACATCAAACATAAAGAAATATAGGGCCAGTCAAATAGCTCAGTGGATTAAGGTGCCTGCAATTAGGTGCAGGGGTGGCTGAAGGTTCAATCCCTGGGCCGCAGGCACGCTGAGATGGCAATTGAGACTGGGCATGCTGGCGTGTGCCTATAATCCCAGTACTTGGAAGGCTGTACACAGACAGATCACTGAGAGTCTGGATCTAGTAGTAAGATCCTGAACAAACTTGTAGATCCTTAAAACACAGAAGAGAGAAAAAAAGAAAGAAATATAAAATAGCTCAGCGGACTAAAGCGCCTGTTTAGGAAGAGGTAGGGACCAGGGTACAATCCCTGGTGTGCCCTGACAGCCCGGCTCTGGGGCAAGCTGAGATGGCAACTAAGACTGGGCATGGTGGCACCCAGCTATAATCCCAGTACTTGGGAGGCTGAAAACAGGAGGACCACTACAAATCTGATCTACATAGTGAGACCCTATAGACCCTGTACTAAATACTATATATAAAAAGAAAAGGTTGACCGTGTGGAGAAAGTTCCACAACTTGATTCCTTCTGCTTCTGGCACAAAGTAGAAACTCAATAACCTTTTCTGAGACCTTGTACACACGAACAGGTAAATGTATGAGATAAAGAATCAGTTCCCTCACCAAAGAGATATCTGTTCCCCTGGAAACTAGTCTACAGCAACTTCAACTTTACAGGAAGAAACTGCTTTTAATTGCTTTCTTGTTCCTACATATTACATCTATATGTGTTATAATCTCAAAGAATTATTTTATCTTTCTCCACATTTGATCCCCCCACCCATCTACTTAAAGAACATAAAATTCATACATTACAAAGCTAATTTTATGTTTGCCCTGAGAGCGACCCTCTCAACAAACATGCCTACCTCCACAAACAACAGGAAACTATTAAAAGGCCATGTTGCCCTCAGAAAACAGCACAAGGGGCCGGAGAGATGGCTCAGTGAAATAAACACTTCCCTAGCAAGCACAATGGGCCTGAGTTCAATCCCTGTTTCCACCAAAAAGAAAAAAGAAAACAGAACAGGTGGCCATGAAGAAATGCTAGGTCTGGATATACAGTCTAGTCAAGTATACACACATACATTTGCTGTCCTGGGAACTTTGACCTCAAACATCCCACCCAGACTCCTTGAGATTATAAACCCATCTCCAAATCCTGTAAGAACTTAATTTCTCCTCCAGCCAGCTACTGAAATCATTTAGAACCTCAGCCTGTCTGCACCCAGACAGAGTCCAGCATTTTGCTCAAAAAAAAAAAAAAAAAAAAAAAAAAAAAAAAAAAAAAAAAAAAAAAAAAAAAAAAAAAAAAAAAAAAACCCTGTGAGTCCAGGTAGTCTCTCATGTGACAGTGATAACTGCTAGTAAACAGGCCTAAACTGTAAGTCTGTCTGCATCTAATAAAGATCTCAAGTCATGTCAGACTACATCTCTAAAACTAATCACTTTGTTTTAAACCAGATTATCCTATCCTGGCTTGAGTACCAGCAAGAACTCTATGGATCCAACACACTGAAATTCCCAGAAGATATTTCAATATATGTTGTTTTCTTCCAATTTGTGGCAGACACATCTTAAGGTTCCTCTTTGTAGATTCAGTTCCCTTTGTGGTTTATTTTCTTTCCTTGAGGGTGGGACTTCTACCTTGCATCCAACCGACACAATATAGCAAAGTTGAAGATGGTCATTGGCTTGACAGGACACATTATAGGGCCCAGTGGCAAGATGTCACAGAAGATGCCATCTTGTCAGTGTGGAAAAAGTCTCCTGTAAACCAAGTAGTAATGTTGCTACTTGGCTACATACACCTGTAATCCCAGCATCCTTAGCAGACTGAAATAAAATGGCAAATTAGAGCCCAACCTGGGCAATTTAGGGACTACTTGAGACATTATCTCAAAATTTAAAAATGAAGTATGTGGGGTAGCAGGGAAGCTGATGCAGCTCTGTGTGTAAGCCCTGGGCTCAATCACCAGCAATGCAAAAAAAAAAAAAAAAATTGTTTACAAAACCAGTACTGTTTACTCTACAACTGAAAATAAACATTATTAAAGGTATCATGTTTTATATTCTAGAGATAACATTTTCTAAAAGATGGTTATGATTACATGACTTTTGTCAAAGCTACAGACCAAACCTTTGGGGGAGAGGGGTATTGGATATTAAATCCAGGATCCCTACATGTTAAGCATATACTCTACCACTGAGCTACATCCCAAGCACTCTTATTGAAGAGACATCTTAAAGCTCAAAAATCAAAGACTATCTGGCTAGGTATAATGGCACACACCTGTAATCTCAGCACATGGGAGCCTGAGGCACAAGAATCACCACAAATGAGACCCCTTGGGCTATAGTTCAAGAACAGCCTAAACTACATAGTGAAACTCTGTCTCAAGGAAATAAAATAAAAAATTCAAGACTATCTTATGTTGACAGCTAACATGATTACACTGGTAATAACATAACTTCTTATTCCTTTACATTCATTTATTGGTTTCATCAACTGCTCTTCACATTGTAGTACAATTGAACATTTCTTCAATGTGATGTTTCTAAAAGCATAATGACCTAACTGGACAGCAATCACTGGCCCCATCCAGATCTGCACCATCAGATAATACCAGAGGATAGCCAAGCAACCTTTTAACAACCCCCCAGCCAATTCCTATGTAAGACTACTGCTCTAGTGAAGATAAAGGAAATTCCTTCAACTTCTGGGCTGAACAATAAGCTTCCAGAAATAGTTAAGTGGCTGACAGCTATCCCCACCCATGTGACTTCAAATACAAGCATTTGGCAAAGTATAATAAAATTCAGTACTAACTGCCTACTAAAGGCAAGAAGGCTTTGTACTACTAACAATCCACTGTGATATGAAAATATCAAATCTAAATTTAAAATGTAAAAAAGGATGAAGCAGACTGACCCTGGGCAGAAACAAAAATGTCTCGTTCAGTACTTTTTGTCAACATAAGCCTTCAAGAAATACACCCACAAAGTACATGACTCAGTGAACAATGAGGTCTCCTTTCAGAAAATAACTGTCAAATACACCTGCTAACAAGTCAGAGAAGACGGTGGTAAGAGAAAACTGGACAAGAGCTGGCACCAGAAGACAAATACAAGAAGTCATGATTACAAACAGGCTTACCTGCTAGGCTTAAGCAAGTAAACTCTAACAAGAGATAAAAAGATACAAGGGGTAATTTAGCAAAGGAACTTGAAATGTTTGTTGAGGAATCTGGGCTTCAAACATTTGCCCAACATGTTGAAGCCACTGAAGAGTCCTAAATAGGAAAGTGGTATTTGAGAAAAGCATTTGTTCTGCTTATTACACTATGGATGTGATTAGAAAGAGAACTGTGAGACATAAGCAAGACATAAAGCTCTCATTACTGTTCCCACTTGTCTATCAAGTTACCACCCAAAACTGCCTTTCCCAAAACATACTTTCTCCTGGAATAACTTCCAACGGTACATGCATGTATGCTACATGCTACTAAGATTAACAAGCAGGGATCCACAAATGTCAAGCTTCATTTTTTATTTACTTGCCACTAATACAGAATGATGTGCCAAGCACTTTACAAATGCTGTCTCTTTCAATTTTTATAATCCTATGAAATAGGTACTACTGCATTTCACAGGTGAAGAAATCAAGTTTTAAGATTAGGTTACCTGCTAAAGATTATGTTTAATTAATTAAAAGCCTTTTATTTCAATTAAAAATGTAGGTGAAATACTCAATACAGCAGACTTCAAGTTTCAGTTTCTGTGGTTTTGCTCAATCATGGTCAGAAAATATTAAATGGGAAATTTTAGAAATAAAAAAGTCATACTTTTTAAACTGACTGCTATTCTGAAAGACATAATGAAACCTCATTTTGTCCACGTTGACTGTGAACCATCCTCATCTAGGGTATCCATGCCGCATACAGTACCCAACTGCTAGTCATTGTAGCTGTCTCAATTTTCAGATCAACTATTGCAGTTTCACATGCTTGTGGTCAAGCGACCCCCTACACAATAGTCTAACTCTATGCCATAGTGCCCATGTCACTCTGTGTCCTTGATCTCTTCATGCAATGTCTTATCACCTTAAGACCTCACAAAAAGGTTAATACAAGATACTTTGACACAGTATATGATTATAACTACTCTATCACATTATTACCTATTTTTGCTAATCTCTCGGGTTTTGTTTGTTTGTTTGTTTTGTATTTTAGGGAAGGGTATACAGGATATTCAGGATCTCACTATTCCATTGGACTCGTAGTGATCTGCCTGTTTACAACCTCCCAAGAGCTAGGAAGACAGCCCCGCCACCATGCTGTCTCAATTGCCTGTCAGTGCCCCCAGGGGTGGGGCTGGCACACTAAACATGCTAATCTCTTGTTATGCCTAATTAATAAATTAAACTTTATCATAGGTTTGTGTATACTATCCAAGGTTTCAGGAATCCACTGAGGTTCCTGAACTGTATCTCTTACAGGCAAGGGAGATTACTGTACTCAATTAAATGCATGACTAGTAAATGTAAGTCCTCCTGTTCCTACTAATAATTTTAAAAGTGGGTAAAGAATGTAAACAAAAGTAGAGATTTTTGTTTTTTAACTTTGTTTCCTTGTAGTGGAGAATGAACCCAGAATTCTATCACTGAGCAACATCTCCTTTATATTTTTTAATATTCAGTCCTTTTTATTTTTTAATTTGGACAAGATTTCACTAGAAATTGTGAAGGGTATCCTAGAACTTCAAATTCTGCCTCAGTTTCCCACATATCTGTGATTACCAATACGTACCATCACACTAGCATTAAGGGTTTTTTTACTATACATTTGCCCCATCTGCAAACATTAAGACACATATAGAATATTAAGCTCACTTTGAGGTCTGTAACCTAATTCATTAGAATATAAAACAGTTTACAAAGTATCTCTAGTTTTATGAAACAACACAATATAAAGAACATGGACTCCCAATCCAGAGACTGCCTGGAGTCAAATCTCAGCTCCACTACTAGCTGTTGTATCTTATGCAAGTTACTTAAATTTTCTGTACCTTAGTGCAACAGAAAATAACAGTTTCAACCTCCCAGAGCAGTAGTGAGACAACCTATGTGAGAGACTTCAAGTAATGTCTGGCATATATGCTGCATAAATGTTCACTATTGTTATCATTATTATTCAGTATTTATGATGATATTGTTCTTGCTACTGAAACTTTCTCTGACTGAACTCCTGAGGCATAGCCTAGCCCTCTCTATCTACCACTTCCTTGTACCTCTAACATACCAAGATTTTTGAGCTTTTGTGTCTTGATTCCCATAGGCCTCGGATTAGTACATCTTTCCCCACATTTCCTTCTGCAGTGGACAAACTCCTACTAAGCATTAAACAGTTTAACAATCCATCATATCAATGAGCTGATACTTGAGAAGGCAGTAAAGATCCAGTCAAGAGGTGCCTCCTCAGAGTACCTAAGATACAGTCTCCCTTCTGCTGAACCTCTCCCCTTCACTCTACAGAACCTCCCCCCTCATCCTTGTAGCTCAGTGCACAGTAACTGCCTAGTTGGGGCAGGGCCTTGGTTCAATTCCCAGCACTGCAAAAACAAACAAAAAACTCTGCCTCTGCCACATGCAAAAAATAATTCTTTCTGTAAGACATTTGTAAGTCTTTACTTAAGACTATGGGAATATTTTTTATAAAGAATCTAGTCAAGGCAACCACTGTACAACTAAAGAACCATGTTTTAATTAACTGTAATATCTGGATAATGCCACAATTAACATACAGGATGACAGTCAGCTTGCAGGTATAATAAAAGAAAATCAAGAGATGAGGAATTTCTCCTACTGCTTTTACTGTGGCTTAAGAGGAAAGTGGAATTATTACAGAAATTTACTCTGAGGACAAGTCAACCATAAATAACAGTTCTTTAGAATAAGACTTTTTTGTTTTATTTTAATCCCAACTCTTCACATGGCCCCATCTAACAGAAACATACTGCACAAAAGGCTACTGTTCTTTTTTCTAAAAAATGTTTAGTGCATTACAATACAGTGCTTTGCAAAACCTTGCCCCAGTGACTGCCACCTCTACCCACTACCAGATTATGAGTCATTCCCAGACTCCTCCTCACCTTTTATGTGCCCCCATCAGCTCTAGCTAGCAACATGTTGTCAATCTTAAACTAAGGATCACATTAATCCAGCAAGTAGATGGAACAAGCAGATCTGCATAAAACATGGATTGGTAGGGAAATAGCAACTAGAAAGCAACAGCCATGCTAAAGAGTGACCTCTTTAGCACTATCCAGCTTCAGCTGATAGAGAAAGAAGAAATTCAGGGTGTTATCAACTATTCTGATTTTTCAAAAGCATCCAGAAATCTGTACTTTTAAGAGAAAGATTCCAATTTTTAAAACAAAGGGCCAAATTAAACGCAACCTGCCAGATAATTTCAACACATGACCTCTATCTCTAGAATCCCCATTGCATTCTATTCCAGTCACCTTAATTAATGCCTTAACATTTCAGTTTTATTATTTATTTATTTATTTTTTTTGTATTTTAGGGAAGGGTCTACAGGGTGTTCAGGGTCTCACTACTAGAGTCGACTCGTAGTGATCCACCTATTTACAGCCTCCCAAGAGCTGGGATTACAGGCACACACCACCATGCCCAGACTCTTAACAGTTTTAAGGTAAGGCCATCCTAAAGGTTTCTAGAGCACTCCTCTCTCTGTTTCTATCTCTCCATTTACTGGCTGCTGGGATGAGCTTCCAAAGTTCAAATTAGATCCTGTTTAAAAGTCCTGCCAAGCATATTGGCACACACCTGTAGTCTCAGCACTCAAGAAGCTGAGACAGGATGAACACCACAAGTTCAAGGCCAGCCTAGACTACACAGTGAGCTTAAGGCCAACCCGAACTACATATAGCAAGACCTTGTCTCAAAAAAGTCTTCAGTAGCCCCCTATAAAACCCCTCTGCACTACCATAAAACTACATGAGACATTCAATGTGCAGTTAAATGCAAGCAATTCACTCTGGGCCACCCAATGAGAGCCTAGGATAGTGATGAAAAATTTTTTCAAGCTTTCAGTGATAGCAGCACTCATGTTATAGGTTTGCCACCAATGACCTAGGAATTTACTAACCAATTTCCCCCAAGCAATTCTGACACCAACAGTCCTTGGATCATAGAAACACTGTTGTATAGGAAAGAATCCAGGGCCTCTGCCAGGTGCGCCCCCTCTCCAGTTTCCTGCCTTGTTACTCCACATTTATACCTGAACACCTCATCTAATTTCTAGTAGTTTCCAGAAAATACTCTCTCTAGCCTCCATCACTTTGTACTCCATTGCTGTCTGCTGTGATGTCCCTTCTCCCTCTTCACCTGGTAATAGCCAGTCTCTATCTTCCCACACAAAGCTCTACCTTCACCTCTGTCGCCTATGAAGCCTTTCTCAGCTTTCACCTCTCCTCCAAACCAAACTCCCTGGAAGCTTCTTCCTCTCTCCACAACTAATTACACTTACTATTTATAACTGTTTACTTACATGTCCAAATGGTGCTGTTTATTTACAAGTCAATATGCCCAACTGGGTTCTTTGAAGTCAGGAATTTCAGCATAGTTTAACTTTGCAGTACCAAGGCTGTGCCTGACAGAGGCCCCTTCATAAATGCTTGTCTAATAAACACAATCAAACTTTATGAACCAGTAAGATGAAAGGCCAGTTTGGACTCTGAGTCTTTAGCACACCCATCAAGATGCAGTCCCTCTTTACAACTTCTAATGGCAATACTAATAAATTCACAATTATCAAAACTCCTATAATCAGACTGTCATTGACAGTCACATGAACTACCAAAACAGCAGAAACCAACTCATTCTGACATATTCTCTCTTTTTTTGTTGTCTATTAGTACATGAGTGTGGCAGATAATGTTTACCTTCCTGGTGGGAAGTTGACACATGCACACAACACATATTAATTTTTTTTTATCCCTTATCCTTTTGTTTCCTTCTTCCTCCCTGAATCACTTGACCCCTTCTCCTCTAAGAACAATCTACTTCCTATTACCTATCTTTGATTTTATTCTTGAAACCAAGCCAACAAGAGTATTTCACACAGAACTTCTCTGAAGCAAAATGATACAATTTGAAACTGCTGCTGTACTATCAGTTAAAACCATGCCTTCCTCGGTGGCAACCGCACAATAGCAGTTTCAATCCAATTTGGAAAAAATCCTCAACTATAAAACCCATACAAAAGGATACATAGAGAAGGATGACAATCCTCAGAAAGGTAGCGACCCTGAACATAACTGTCTGAAGCTATATTATTAAGAAGCTGAGAATACTTGCAGTGGTAAACACCTTCCCATTCAAAATGCAAAAGTATTCTCCCACTATCCTTTGACCAGACTTCAAAAATGGTTAATATTCTTTTCCATTTTTCATTCCTTCAGCATTTCTTGAGCACCTACTGCTCATGGTACTGTGCTAGATCTTGGTCATACTGAACAGGGCAGCTATTGGCCCTGCCTTATTTGAGCTTATGTCCTAACAACGAAAGTAGCTAAAGCAGCCACTCAATAAATTATTAAAAGAACTGTTTAACAGAATGGTGTTAGGTACCACAATGGAGAATATAAGTGTTAAGAAAGTATGTAACTTAGAATCTATCCCATGCTTTCTTCTGTATTAAAAACTAACTGTCCACTGGCCCTTACTACAGAAACCTAATTACATGTCTATGTGTGCTCCCCTTTCAACAGCTCTTCTGTGCAACTGCCAGGTTTCCAACTGTAGCTCTCAGATGTACCTCTGGGGAAGATAAATTAAACTGGTTCAAAAGTAATTTTTCCATCAGGTGCTTTCATAGTATCTTTCTTTCTTTTTTTTTTTTTTTTCTTTGCACCTCTTTGCTGTATTATAAAGGGTCACACTAGGGAACGAAAATTCTTTTTGAGTGTTTTGATTACTATTTATGAGGGGAAAAGGTTGTTTTAATTCAATAAGCTTATAAAACCCCTTATTGTCTCTGCAGATGGCACAATGGAAATACAACAAAAGAAAGATTTCTGTGCAAGTCACATTCCAGCAATATTAACCACAAAGATTTTTCCTTTGGACATCCCAGGGTTCATATTTTTAATATGAATGCAGTACTGAGTAAAGAACCCTCTACTATAAAAATGGATAGGTTATACATTTCTGTTCCTTTTTTTCTTTCCCAAAGAAAGCCTTACTGTAACTAAAGACTAACATCAACTATATTTTAGTGAACACTGGACACTTGTTACATTGACCTTTGTTTGCTTGGATGACAGGAAATCTGTCAGACAGGAACCCAGTCAGATAAGAGAAGGGGGCAGGGGAAACAGAAAAATCCATTGACAGGGCCAGGGATATAGGTCAGCAGCATAAATGCCTGCCTGGCAGGCGCAAGGTCCTGAGTTTGATCCCCAGTACTAGAAGGCGAGGGGAGGGAGAGGGAGGGGAAGGGGAGGGGAGGGGGAAGGGAGGGAAGGGGAGATCCATTGACATTTCTGACATATCAGGACATTATCCAGCTGAAAATACCAGTTTAGAGAGTAGATTGCTTACAAAAAAATAGAAACCCTGTTAGACACTGTTGCAAAATAAACAACTATTCCATTAGTACTTACTTGGAAAGCCAGATCCTAGTAAAGGAGAAAATATTTTACAAGTCAATATTTACAATGTTAAGCAGATAACAAAAAGGGCACAGAACTTAGGCCAACAAGGTGGTAACAGCCTTCTAAACTCAAAATTGTAAAGTATTGGCCTGAATTTTTCAAAGAAGCTCTGGAACCCCTTTTCACTTATTGTTTTAAGTAGTGTAAGATAACTTTGCTTGAAAGCAGAGGAATGGTCTAAGGCCCATTACTATTTCTTCTATTTCAGTTAAGCCAAGTCCTTTATGATTCTTCCAGTTATTCCTTCATCCCAACAAATGTTTATTGAATGCCTGAAACTTATAGAAGCACAGTACTTAAGCCTTGATGGTCTGTCAGGCAAGTCCCATTGCTTGAGCATTACATTTAATGGAAAGACACACTAAAGGATAACTCAGTAAGCAAACAGAACACTCCTAGGGAGAAAGGAGATACTGTACTTGAGGATGGCTCTTCTGAGAGGTTTAAGTCAAAATGTGAAGCTCCACAGAAAACAATGATGAAAGGCTGAAATAACTAAATCAGGCCTGAGCGATTGGATCGTAACTGAACAGTGCAGGAGAATTAGAAAGTGAAGGAAGTTTCACCACCAGCATGTACTTGGGGTTCATTACCAGCCAGGAGCTTCTAAAATCCTTATAATTAATCACTCTTCATAGTAGAAACTGTTCTTCCCAGTTTATTAGCATAAAAGAGGCTGAATGGGATTTAACAACAACACCAGCAACAAAAATCTTACCCAGGGCCAAATACAGAAAAGTAAATTTGGCATCATCTTTTACATGTACTCGAAAGCACACATCACACTCTTTCCATTACTCAGATCTTTCCCGTGCACATTTATTTCATTTGACAGCCCCGGCGCCGTGCGCTACCGCTGAGGCAGCCTCTTTTCTGAGAAAGAAGTGGAACGGAGCCCCAGTTAAGGCCAGGGTCAGTCACTCCCCTCCACAGCCTACTCTGCCAGAGGATCAGCTTTCCTCTGAAGTTGCACACAAGGCAGGTAGAAAGTTCATTCAAAAAAAAAAAACAAACAAAAAAAAAAAGGTCATTAAAATAACCACAGAGAAACCTGCATCCTTTTAGGGAGGCTAAACAAGCAATCGTAATTAATCATAGGTAAAAAGAGAATTCTCCCATTCCACTATCCTAGAGAGCTCTCCCCGAGAAAAAGGAAATCTCCCGGGAGCATGCTGCCCTAGGGCGACGGCCTAGGATGCGCTCACGCTCCCGGACCTCGAGCCCCTACCATTCGCAGGACCCCGCAGAAACGCCCGCCGGCGAGCACCGCGCCACGCGGCAGGCACAAGGTGACACGGTTCTCGCCGGCCCCTCAGCCGCCTGGGCGCGGCCGGGGCAAGCAGGAGAGGGGGCATCCCCCGGCCCGCGATACCTTGTACTTGTCAAAGCCAGCCAGCTGCTCCGGGCTCACGTATTCGTAGCCAGCCATTACGACTCGAAAAACGAGCGCCCACTAGACAGCGACTGTCCGCGACGAGCCGGTGAAGCACGAGAAGCACACGGTCTGAGCAAGGCTGGGTAAGACTGGGCTGGCAAAGAAGGTACGAGCCGCGCTCCACCCACCGCGCACGCGTAGCTCCAGCCACTTCCGCCCCCTCGGCGCGCAAGCGCAGTCCCAATTTCTCGCGCCCCGCCTCCTAGTGCCGTCGCAATCCAATCGGTGTGAAATAGGCAACGCTAAGTCCCGCCTCGCAGCTCGCCTCATCACTTCATTTGCTCTCATCAACATTGGTTAGCTGAGTATAAGGCAGAAAGGGAGATGAAAGGTCCTTTTCCCAGAGGGCCTCAGTGGTATCCCAGGCTAAGGTGCGAGTTTCTGCGGTGTCTGTACCTGGTAGAGATACCTAGGTTACTTTTTCAGTCCAGCGAGTAGAGAGAGCGGGTGCGGCCAGATCAGATGAGAGGGCGTAATTCCCTCGTTGCCGTGAAGCAAAAGAGCAAAGACAGGCCTGAACTGCAGCCCTTTTGGGGCTCCTGATATGATGAAGGAGGAGCATAGGGAATGCGGCTTTAATGTAGCGACGGCTAAGTGAGCCTAGGCCCATGGGCTGCTCAATGTGCGGTCCCTAAAGAGATTTGACGAGTGAAAAGATGTCAGAGACAAGCCCCTCGGATCAGCGTTGATTCTGACATGGGCTGCCTGCTCACACTCTTCAATCAAACCGTTCTAAATTCAGATTGCTAATGTCTGTAGTCCCTCCCCCTCAGCCTGGAGGGATCTTTACATGCTTTGCAAATGTTTTTACTGGAACCCAGTTAATTGTGGAAATAACTGCAAATCAGTAGCAAGTATGTATCTAACAGTAGTAAAATGTAATAGTTGCTACTTTTTATTGAGTGACTCATATGCAAAGAACTTTACTTACGTTATTACCAACACCTTAACAACGCTATGAAGTAGAAGTTATTTTCGTTTTCCAAAGTAGGTAATTAAAATTGAGATTAATATAATACATTTAATACATCAGTTTACATTAATTAAAATTCAGATTAATGCGCTACAATGTAGCTCAGTGGTGGAGGTTTGCATAAGAGGATCTGGACCCTGATTTGCATCCCCAGTGGGAGAGGGGATCAGGATTACAAAGCCTACCCAGTTACTTAGTTACACAGCTTGGAAAAGGTCAGCCCAAATGAAACATGATCTGTGTTAAGGCCATTGCTCTCAATCTCCTTAGGTCTCTGGAGAAAGGCAGCAATTATTTTACCATCTCTTACATTCATTCATCCAACAGATACTCCTTAGGGATAAAGATATGCCAAGGACTATTATTTGGCCCATGTTTTATCTCTACTCCTAAACTATAAGATTATTATGACGTAGGTAATAGATGTAAAGCATCTAGTAGAGGGTAGATAATCTATAAATTCAATGTTTTTAACCATGCTTGAGTGTTTGTATCTTACACATCTTAATTTTTCTCATGTTCCATAGTCCCGTAGCTTGCAAATTATACATGGTCAGGCTATTCTATTGAATATGAATGAGCAAAGATCTCTGATAAGCTATAAAGTGTCGGTTCAGAAACAGACATAAGAAATTAATGCTTTTAAGAAGGAAATTGTATTTAGGTGTGAGGGAGCACTCCTGTAATCCCACACTGAGGAGGCTGAGGCAGGTGGATGACTTTGAGTTCAAGGCCAACTTGGGCCACATAGTGAGTTAAAAGCCAACCTGAACTATGTAGTGAAACCCTATCTCCAAAAAAAGAGAATCTAAATATATCTCCTTTATGTAAAATTGTATATAAATTGGTGTTTTAATTATCTGTGAACTATTAAGAAAACTGAAATGATTTGCTTCTGTGCTAAATACAAAGCTTTGGACAATTTATCAATCATGCTGAGGCTTTTGTCCCAAATAATGTTCTACTATTTATAATTAGATTTTCTCCACTGTGTACGTCTTCTGGTCAATACAGATATGATAAAGAGACGAGTATTCTATCAAGTGATTTCATACCAGCCCTGTGCTTGCCCATCTAAAATAGAAACATAATTTGGTTAATTGTGGAAAGCCATTAAATGTAACAAGCTATTTCGCCGGGCGTGGTGGCGCAGGCCTGTAATCCCAGCACTCGGGAGGCTGAGACAGGAGGATTGTTGTGAGTTCGAGACCAGCCTGAGCTACAAAGTGAGCTTAAGGCCAGCCTGAACTGCATAGTGAGACCCTGTCTCAAAAAGACAAAAAAAAAAAAAAAAAAAAAAAGCTATTTCATAAACTGCATTTGTTATTAACTTCAGATAGAAGCAAGCTAAAACAATGACATATTTTATTTTTTATCCCTCAGGGAAGCTTGGTTGCACACATGTAGTATAGCTATTTGGGAAGCTCAGGTGACTTGAGCTCAAGAATTCAAGAGCAGCCTTGGCAACATAATAAGACCCTATTGCGAAGAAAGGAAGGGGAGAGGAAGAAGTAAAGAAGGAATGGAAGTTCAAAGGGGGGAGAGAAAGAATTCCTACCTTCTTTTTTGAAAGCAACTTTTAATTTTGTGCATGCATCTATAATTTTCTGCCTCTCCTGCAGAAGGTTGTTGTAAGTTTGAGTCACTAATAAAACTACCTGAGAATTTCTGCACTGAAACACTACATAGATCCTTGTTTATATTTTGGCATCTTTTATGTGCTGGCTACATGATCTCAGGCAACTTATTTCGTATAGTCTAGTGCTTTCTTTTCTTTTCTTCTCTTTTGAGACAGTCTCAATTTGTAGCCCAAGCTGCCCTCAAGCTCCCAGAGATTCTCCTGCCTCAGCCTCCTGAGTGCTGGGATTATGACCATGTACTGCCACTCCTAGTCCCCAGTTCTCTCTTAAAAGGGGAGCAGAAAATTAAATCTATTCATCTCTGAATTCAGCGAAACTATGTATTTTCTAACTTCTCTAAGATTAAATCAGTCCATATGTGAAAAGCCAATTCTTGTTCTGCTATGGTAATTATTATATAGAGCATGGGAAATGCTAGTACTTCATCCTTAACAAATGGAAGATATTCCCTGAAGATGCTATGAATTCTTACCTAGAGATAAAAAAAAAAAAATGTCAAACAAGCTTAGTTTTAGAACTGAATCAATTTTCTATATAGTCTTCTCTGGGTTTGATTCAAGAGGTTTTTTTTTTTTTTTTTTTTTTTTTTTTTTTTTTTTTTTTTTTTTTTTTTTTTTTTTTTTTTTTTTTTTTTTTTTTTTTTTTTTTTTTTTTTTTTTTTTTTTTTTTTTTTTTTTTTTTTTTTTTTTTTTTTTTTTTTTTTTT